>BQNB010116459.1:0-21361 GCA_026074375.1 Tanacetum coccineum
TACTTTCTTCATTTTGATGTTTTCCGCATCCTTTCCATTCCAATTACCTGAATTCCACTTATAAACGAATTAAGTACTGAATTCATACAAGAATGATATAAAGTGAGGCAATAAACGCGGGAATTTGATATGTAAAAGTATTAACTATTTGATGTTATCATGTACATAAAAGGCTATAGTCCGGATTTTTTTCAAATAAGTGTGTATAAGTTATTTCATTGTTAATGGGAGTGGAAGGCAAAATATTAAGCAAGTGGATGGCCATATTAAGAGCCTCTACTCAAAATGTTGGTGTAAGATTGTCTTGAAAGAGTAAAGACCGAATGAGATTATTTATAGTATGAACCATTCGTTCGGACTTACCATTTTGTTGGGATGTCTTGGGACATGAAAAGCGAAACTGTATACCATTTTCAGCAAAAACAATTGAGGTTACGGTTGTCGAATTCACCAACATGATCATACTGAAAGGAACGTATTTCACACTTGAACTGAGTACGAACATAGTTACAAAATAATACAAACTTAGACAAAACATCATATTTATTAACTAAAGGATAAACCCAAACAAACTGCGAATAGTGATCCAAAAACAAAACATAGTATTTAAACCCTGAAAGACTTGGTATGGGTGAAGTCTACGCATCTGAGTAAATAATGTCGAAACAAGAAGTAACAACAGTATTAGAACTCACAAATGGAAGCCTCACGTGTTTGTCAAGCTGACAAGCATGGCAAAGACCGGGGGGTTTCTCTTTATTACATGAAATAACATTATTAGAAATTAGACGACGTAACACATCACTTCCTAGATGTCCAAGACGTTGGTTCCACGTATGTTGACTGACAAGGAACGCAAGAGGAATTGGAAAAGGAGCCATTAATGGGTAGAGATCCCCCGTGCTATCACATCGGAGAAGCACCCGACGCGTTATGAAATCTTAACAGAAAAACTAAAGGAATCAAATTCAATAGTGCTATTATTATCACGAACAAATTGAAGAACATAAATTAAGTTTTTGACAATATGAGGGGTGATAAGAACATAATTTAGGTGAAGATGTTTTAAGGGGGTTGGCAAAATGTTATAGCCTGTATTGGTACAGACGGGTAAATACACGAATTAAGAACTATACTAAGACTAATAATCAAATTATTTAAATGAGAACTCGCAGTTGTATCCATATTCCAAGCACCGGTAGAAGGATCATGAAGAGTCCCGGTAGTGAATGCGTGAGGTAAAGTGGTTGGTTGACGCGTAGTAACCGTGGACCTCGTTAAACTAGACTGAACCTGTTGGGCAGGTCCCATAACCTAATAATCAATTTGTTGAGCCGGAGAAGTCTGTTGGGCCGGTAGAGTCTGATGGGTCGGCTGTTGGGCCGACATGTACTACTGGGCCGATTGGTATGAAAGCTCAGTGAAGGAGTAACCTATGGTGCCATAGGAGGCACAAAGGGGCTAAATGATTGGGCATGTTTTGTAGTAACCGGATAGTACATTAGGCCATACGGGCTTTGAGCACTATAGGCCACGGGTGGGGTTTGGGAGGTAACAGTATTGTTAGACAAGGTGTTATTATTTGGCTTATACTCCCCAGAATTGCTCAAAGTAGCATTTAACCCAGGTTTGTACAAAAGTTTGACAAGTAATTCATTCGTTGTATTACGCGACTGTGTTGAGCCATTAACAGTACTAGGTCTAGCATTTTGATCATGGACATATTTGCAATCACTATTGAATCGACAAGAACATTTAGCAAGATTAAAACACGGCCTCCATGACTTTACTTAAAAAGAAGAGGGTCGTCGATTTATACCTGATTGAGCCATAAGGACCATAGGAGAAGATAAGGAGGAGTCCACGGGTAATGCAAGAGACTTGAACTATAGGCCACGGGTAGGGTTTGGGAGGTAACAGTATTGTTAGACAAGGTGTTATTATTTGGCCTATACTCCCCAGAATTGCTCAAAGTAGCATTTAACCCAGGTTTGTACAAAAGCTTGACAAGTAATTCATCCGTTGTATTACGCGACTGTGTTGAGCCATTAACAGTACTAGGTCTAGCATTTTGATCATGGACATATTTTCAATCACTATTGAATCGACAAGAACATTTAGCAAAGTTAAAACACGGCCTCCATGACTTTACTTGAGAAGAAGAGGGTCGTCGATTTGTACCTGATTGAGCCATAAGGACCATAAGAGAAGATAAGGAGGAGTCCACGGGTAATGCAAGATACTTGAACTTCAATCGAATCTCTTCGGTAATTAACATAGAATGAGTCATTTTAAGATCGGGAAAGGTGTCTTTGTCATGCATAAAACCACAAACTTGATCATACTTATCTGGAAGACCTTCGAGAGCATAGTGAATAACATCTTCATCATTAACGTGAGAGTCAAGGCTCATGAGAATAGAGACAATCAACTTAATTTTCCAAAAGTATGATTTCATGCTTTGATCCTCAAGTTTGATGGATCGCAACTCCACCTTTAATGCATTGGTACGTGACCATTTGTTATTTTTGACAATGTCAGAGATAAGCCCCCATGCTTCCTCAGCAGATTTCGGACGCGCCACTACCAACCGTGCTTGGAGTGTGTCTGAAAGAATGGTAAAGATCCATGAAAGAACTATTTTGTCCACTTTGAGTTCTTCCGGTATGAGAGGTGTCGGAGTACTTGATCCGGTTTCATTGTTAGAGCCATGAATATACTTATCCATCTCATAGCTAAAACAAATTTATTCAAAAAAGAACTCCCATGATCCATAGTTCCAATTCTTGAGGTTAAGTTTAACCGGAACTCGTGTGAGAAGGTGATGATGTGTAACTAAGGATAGCTTATCCAAGAGAAGTATAGTAACAGTAGGGGAATCTGATCATGTCATTATGAGTTGTTATCATGGCGTGAACAATAAGAGAATTAGGGTTTAGGATTGTTTGTAGGGCTTCTTTGTCGTGAACAGTAAGTAAATTAAAGGGTATGTCATAGTAAGACTGAACGTATATGTATGGTTTATAGGGTTTGTATGAGATAGTATTATTGTAACGTGGGGCTAGAAATATTATGATGTGTCGTTGTGCGTAGGTATTATTTATTATTAAGTTTTACATTTATATTTTACCGACATTACCTAAAAATAACACTAACGGGCAATGTACCCAATTAGTTGTAGCTTCGTTGGTAAGTAGGGTATCGATTACTAAGAGCGAGAACGTTAATTCCTAAGTCTATAAGTATTTTAGTTATTTATGTTAATTCTAATCTAAGTTAATTCCAAGTTAAACCTATGCTAAACCTAATTCTAACGAGTAGATGGGTTTTCAGTCTAAGAGACTGGCACAGGTTTTGTGGTGACTTAAAACCTATTTTAGACACAATAACACACATAGGCAAATAATCAGAAGATAGAACGGTCAAGCCAGTTATAAGGAAACTGTTTTAACCATGATTAATCTAATTAAAACGCATGTTTGTTTATTAGTGCAATGATTGACTTATCTCGAAGGGCATATCATTCCAAGATTTAGGTGGTACTTCTTCCTAAAACCTAGATACGCTAATTCTGTCACAATTAGACGCATCGGCATAAAGCAAGCATTTTTTGATTATAATCTATCTTAGGAGATTAATAATGATGATCTTATTAAACCCTAGCTCAACGAGACTTTACGATGCGATTGTCGTTAGACTTCAACAAGAAGTTTTACAACTCCCTAGGCAGTGCACCTAATCGTTGTAGTGTAGTATAGGCAAGACTCGGGGGTTGTTATCGTTCTCTAAGTGAATAGATTGGGAAGGCTCGAACATAATCTAAAAAAGGTCTACGGGGTTGAGAGAAGATTCTTTTTTATTTTTATGTTTTTATGAAATCAGGTAAATATCATGGTTTGAGAGGTTGATTTGTTTTTGCTAATTAAACTAATAGTAATACAATAAATCTAAACTACTTTGGTGATAACTTATATGATAAACAAACGTATTTACTTAATCATGCACTACTCCTCAAATTGCTTCTCCTAATCATTCAACTCTCGTCTAAAGATATTCTCGGGAAAGCTTAAAACTCGTTGGTCAGGACCTTTCACCATCACCAAAGTTTTTCCATATGGAACCATTGAGTTATCTCAACCCGATGGTCCAAACTTTAAGGTGAATGGTCATCGTGTGAAGCATTACTTCGGAGGGGACTTACCACCCAAGGTAGTCCAAGATCTCCACACTTTCTCCAAGGACAAATAAATTCGAGGATTGAGTCAAGCTATGTGACTCGGTTACCAAAAACAAATCACGTCCCGGTCCACTCGAGCTTCCTAGCCTTTGCTTGCCATTAGTTTGGAGAAATCCGATATCCTAAAGATTATTATCGTCTAACATTTATCTTTTAGCACACTTGATAAACGGCTTAAGATTTTTGTGATACTTTCTTCATGTTTAGGTTATGCATTAGACTTTTTGAGTTCTAGTATAGTCTTAGGCTAGGAAACATTGAGGACAATGTTTAATTTTAGTATGGGGTAGTATATCTTCGATATAATCTTTTCCTACTTTTACCCGTTGTTTTCACGTACCTCGTTTTCCCACCAAAATTTTCAAAAATAAAATAAGTGTTTTTGTCACAAATTTTGACTTTCCTGCTGGGTAGAGTAAGAGTAAATTTGACTCGATCGAGCGTGTTGAGCTCTAGCTTGTTCCTTAACTTTTAGGCTAAGCGTTCGTGGAAATTCACGAAGAACGAAAAATGATAGAGTTAAGTATGAGTGAGATGCTAAACAAGGATTAATTGGAAATCTTAAGAGCTCATGTATGTAATTTGTGGCTTTTTCTCCCATAAGCTCTTAACCGGAATAATAATACGTGCTATTTTTGGAGATTAAAATAAATCAACAATTTTTATGTAATATATAGCAAAAATTTTAGTCTTAGTTTAAACTTATACTTGAATTTTTCAAAAAGAAGTGGTTAATAGGATCTTTAGATACTTAAAGGGTATCATAAATATGGGACTCTGGTATCCAAAGGATTCTGGCTTTAAACTAACCATATTTTCAGATGTTGATCCTGCCATCCTAGATACTCGCAAAAGCACTTCTGAAGGAAAACAATTCCTAGGTGATAAGTTAGTTAGCTGGATGTCAAAGAAGCATGACTACACTTCAATGTCATCAGCAGAAGCAGAGTACTTGGCGTTATCTGCAAGTTGTGCTTAAGTAATGTGGATAAGGACACAGCTTAAGGATTATGGCTTTGATTACAACAAAATATCGTTGTACTGCGACTCTCAGTCAGTCATAGCAATCTCATGCAACCCCGTGCAGCACTCCCGTACCAAGCACATCCATACTCTATACCACTTTATCAAGGAACATGTCGAACGTGGTATAATATAATTGTACTTTGTCGGAACTGAATACCAATTAGTTGATATGTTTACAAAAGCCCTTCCTCAAGATCGGTTTGAGTATCTTGTCGGACGGATTGGTATGAGATGTTTGACTCCAACAGAAATGGAGGTTCTGGCAAAAGAATCTGCTTGATATATTTCATCAAACATCGAATTGTAAATATTTTTATAAAAAACAAAAATATAAAACCTATAAAATCAAATACAAAAATATAAAACATCAAAAAGCAAATACAAAATCAAAAAATCAAAAATTCCAAAAAGAATCTTCTTGACATGTCTCTTGGAATCGATAACATTTATGTACCTAGAAATATCGATTAACATTGACACGGGTATGTAAATGAAGTTCGAGCAAGAGTTCAAACGTTTCAAAACATGTCATTTCTAATTTTCTATATGGCTTATGTTCAATTCAGTACATAACCCGGACTTCAAATAAAGGAAAATTAATCTATAAAGATAACTTATCCTAACAACAAGAAAATCAATTTTCTCGGTCTTGAGATGTTTGTACAAGTCATTCAAAGTTTTGAGCTCAAGAAAAGGATAGTGTACGCATAAGTGCATTTATCCTTAAGCGTTAGAAGAGAAGTTTTCTAACATGTAGTTTTTCAAAGAGTTGAAAACAATTTTTCAAGAATTTCTCAATGACAGTTTGTTAATACAAATAATGTCTAAAAATGTTATTTATATTTTTCGACCTCTCAATGTTTTGATAATAACAAAATGTGAAAACGTTTAAGATAAAATTAAACGTTTATAAATTACTAATCATAAAATTCTATTTCTAAGATTAATCACTTAAGGTATGGATAAACAAATCATTAAACATGATTAGTGATCAAGAAAATATTTTTTCTTAAATCTTATACTTCCACAAAAATGTTTTTATAAAAATATAAAAACAAATTATCTATTCATTAATAGAAATGTTTTATTAAAAACATAAAATTTGAATTTCAAATTTTCCCCCAAAAATAAAAGGTTCCATAACAGATACAACATTCACCATAAAAGGACATAAATAACGCTAAGTCTAGTAGCGGGGCCCCTTTTTAGGCATGGCGGCCCCCTTATAATAAGGGACGCCGCCACAACGCCATTTTATTTGTCCCCTAGATAATACTGGGCCACCCCCATTTCAAAAACACTCTCTTGCCAAAAATTCCTATCAGATCTAGTTTTTCTCTCTTCTTCCTCTTCTTCTAAAACACATATCTTGATCACAACATTCCTTGATTTTGTTTCAATGATTATCTCTTTCTTCCTCCCTCTTTATCCTTTCTAATCTAGTGGCAAGAGATAGAACAATCTATTCTTCTACAGACGAATTTTATCGCGCTGTGATCTCTCTCTTCTCCTCAAGATCACAAACATTCATTACATTTGTTTTGTGTTTGTTGTTAAATTGATCGTGTGTAAGATCCAAGTGAGTATATTGTAATTGTATATTGGTGTGATTTGGATTGTGTGTCAATCCAAGGGTGTATATCTTGTGAGTGTGTGAAGACTTAGTGAAGTCTTAGATTGGTTCTATCTAAGATTAGAACTTGACATCTAGCTTAGTGTCGGAAAAGAAAGTAAGTGACGTGTAAACGGTTTTCTCCGCCTAAAGGGAGCTTGTTGACATAGTGAACTCTCAAGTGGAGTACTCGGGGAGTGGAGTAGGAACGAAGAGGTGCTTCGTTGCCGACCCACTATAAATCTTGGTGTCTTGGTTTGATCGTTTCTTTCTCTATCTCTTTACATTGTCATTACTTACCTAGCTTGATAGTTTTGTTGTGATTTATATTGTTGGTTGATTGACATACAACTCGAATCAAACAATTTTCTAAATAAAGATTTGAAAAACGCTAATTAACCGGTAAATCTATTCAACCCCCCTTCTAGTTTTCTACACAATTCAAAATCTTTCAAAATTGTGTGTTCAATACTCCATCCCTCACAAAGATTTCAAAGATGATCATTTTAACAAGTTGTTTTATTTTTATAAATTAGTCAATTGTTGAGGGGGAGTTTTTCGAAAAACAAAGTTTTAATGATTTTGAATACATCATCTCACGACAATTCTTATGTATTCAAAATATTATCAAAAGTCTCTTAATAACAAATCAGTAATAATGACATAACTTACCTTAGAATGATCGTTATAAGATGATCCAGTGTCTGAGCACAATTTTTCAAGAATTCTTTAATGATATTTCATAATCTTTTAAAATTGTGTACTCAACACTGTCCAACCTCAATTTTATATTCTTTTTACAACTTGGTATTATTTTCTTTGGTGTCAAACATATGTAAAATTGAGGGGGAGCAAGATGCAAAGTTCCACATAACTCATGCTGACACATTTCTTTTCCCTTGAATTTTTCATGACAAATTTTAATCTCTTGGTATTTCAAAACTAAGTCACTTAGTGTTTAAAAAAGGGAAGAAATGTGAATAGAATGTGATCTAGAAAAATAATAATTGATCTAAAGACTGAAAGTTCCTTATACTCTTACCCACATGTGCGAAACACTTTCGATTATCGATGCACGTGTGTAAGGGGAGTTTTTCTAAAAGATGAAACTCTCAAAGTGTCAAACGATTTTGATAATTCTATCAATCACTTTGATTGATCTTCAAATGGTTTTATAGTGACGATCTTATAACCGACAACATCTTATTTCACTATAATTTTAAAGTCATAAGGTGGTTAGGTTAGGTATTAGTCCTATGATCCAACCAGAACATGATGGATCTACCCACGGACACTCTATAGTTAGAAATAACAGTACTTAGGTACACACGACTTCTATTGACTTCTCACTCCAAGTTAACTGATACTGAAAAGGTGACAGTCTGCTCCAACTTACGATCACTAAAACCAAAACACACTAATCGAGTCTAGAGCCAAGAGATCAATCTATAAATCTCATTAGGACACATTCTATAATAAACACTTATTGTTCAACATCTAGAACACAAGTGATAACAAAGAGTCATACGTATTATCCTTGTGATTGTGCCAGAACATTCAGATTGATGATCTTAAGCATTTCACAATGACGAATGAAAATCCTTCCAGAGTCAACCTCAAACAGCTCTGCGGTAGGTGACTTGCGAAATTCTATATAAATCAAGCTTGTGTTAACTAAATATTGGATTTGGTTCAGTAAATGAATTGACGACTCAATCAGAAAGATAGTAACCATCTGATTCACTCTTACCATGTTGTCTACTTTGAGACGTTCCGATAACGAGAACATGCAAGCATGGTGAATCTAATACATCTGTGTTAGAGGATCTTACGCTCAAAGCTGGAAATCCTGTCAAGGAGGTTCTTTTAAATTGAACCTATCTGATCACAGGTCGGTCCTCACAGAACCAGAGGTATTCGCTACTAAAATTCGACAAATGACAAAGCCATATTCGTCCATATCTGCTGCTTATCACAAACATTCAAATGCAGGTACAAACGACGGTGTTGCAGCCTCATTCCAGTAGAGTCCGATTCATTACTACATGCTAATGCTCAAACTATAAAGACAAACTATAAGTATCAAGATTCAAGAATCAAGAAAGCTCAAGAATCAAAGACAAAGACTTTCGCAACTCTGATATTCAAGATCTTCCTTAAAGATATCAAGATTATCAAGACAAAGATTGTCAAGGGAGATTGTTAGCCTCAAAATATTGAGTCGAACAAGGAATCGCGGTCTTCATTTAGTAAACGTTGTAATAGAATAGAAAGGGTAACCGAGCTTGTTTATGTAAGCTAATATTGTACGTGTTGTGGGCTTAAGCTCAAGTTATCCTGAGCCCGACCCATTAGCAAAACCACACACGGCCCAACAACTTATTAAGGCCGGCCATATGCTGGTATAAATAGCCTTTCTCCACACTCGGAGAATGGTTGGTTGTCATTTTGTAAGGTTGTAAGAAAGACACAGTGCAATCCAAACACTCCTTTTTCTCTCAATTTTCTTTCTTCCTTCATTCTCTTTTCTTCTTCATTTGGTTCGTATGAATATGTTATGAAAATGATATCATAGATCTTACAATCATTAGTATTAACCTTTTCATATTTTTCTCTTTTAAACCTTATACAATTATACTCTCTTTAAACTTATACACCAATTTTGAAGTTTTGTGCATGTACATGTTTTAGAAAAAGGGCGGTATATTCCATATTTGAGTAATTTAGATTTGAACTTGTTATTCATGTTCGTTCATATAGATTTGAACTTTTTCATGTTCGTTCGTTAATAAGTTAAACGAACGTAGCCGAATACAAATGAACGTAAACGGACATAAATGAACGTAAGCGGACGTAAATGATGTTAGCGATTAATAAGTCGATAAATTGAATTCGAAATTTAAGAATTTCTAAAAGATCTCATACAATAAAGAGACAAATACTAGAATGATTGATATTGATGTTAAATCATACAGAGGATCGATAGATATTGAGGGAAATATTACTCAAAGTTTGACTTATATAAAGTTGAAGAAGAGGCCTAAATATTTTTTGAAAAGTTTGGATTGTGAGAAAACATAATGTACGTTAGTAGAAAATCTGTAAAACGAAAAATTATCCATGATTAAACATGACATAAACGTCATGAAAAGAGACGTAAGTTTGTAGAAATTATAAGTCAAAGATTACGACAGTAAAAAAAAAAAAAAAAAACTACTTATATATTGAAAATGTGTATAAAAATTGTACTAAATATTTTTAAAACTTCTTACAAACTCTTCATTGAAGAGCCGAGTAGTTACTTCAAAAAAGAATAGAAAAAGAAGAGCGGATTAGAATAAAAAGATTCATCTTTCATTATTTAGCAAGAGGCAATACAAAATAAATACGAAGCATTACATTATCTCGGTGTTACGAGGAGATGACTATAAACCAGGAATTTACAAAGTCAAAGCTATTAAACAAGTCCATCTTAATTATTTCAAAGTTTCTGATTACGAGCGAATGAATTTAGCAAATTTATCGATGTTTATAGACATTTTTGTCAAAAATTAGTCGACTAGGGTATAAACTTTACAAGGTTTCCGTTTATAAAAAGAATGTGATTTCAAGAGTCATCTTCATAAATAATTAATTTAAGTGTCTTGCATTTTAAATAATCAATATAAACTGATTGATGCAATATGTCTAGTCAATTTGAAGTAGATGGTCCCAGATTTGCGTCTTATTTTTTTTGTTGTTTAAAAATCCAAAAATCAAATTTGTCGTGTTTTGTGGAAAATGATGAAGAATAAACTTAACAATCCTAAATTACACGTTAGAAACTTGAAAGTCTTTAAAGCTTGTATTTATTAGACATTGTTTTCTTTCTTGTGATACTTTTTCCCGTCAATTGTGTGATATAAAATCAAAAGCAGGCTAGTGGGCCCAAATACTAAACCAAAACAAACAATGAAGACTTTAAAAGTAGTCTTGAAGACTCAAAACAAAACATAATTAGTTCTTGAGCAAGCACCCCAAAAATTACAATAATTAAGGAAAAAGGTACAACTTGATTTAAATTCAATCATGATCAAACTCAAACCTTTACTCCATACAATCACTGTTTTACTAGAGTTTCAAGTTGAAAAATAGAATGTAAATATAGAATTCTAACCCAAATCACAGATTATAAAAAAAATGCGAGCATAATATTTTTCATTAAACAATAGGTCCTTTTTAAAGTGAGCTGATTTGCATTCAGTTTTTCTGAACATCGAATACGCTTATGTTATTGTTGATCGGTTACGATTTGTTTTTCATGTTCGAGATTGAACTAGTTGCTACAATGTACTTGAATCATTTAGCTGTTAAAATACAAGAATAGTTTTGTAGTTAGGTCAATATGATAAAGGAATTACATCAAATTTACAATAATTGAAGGCAGCGTGTTTGATGAAATGTGCAAGTGCTCTAAATCGTTTTTATAGATTGAAGATATGTATTACTAGTTCAATGCGGTTTCCTTTACTCACAGATTAAATTTTTGATTAACTTATTGATGTTTTGGAAATCGAGATCAAGGACGGAGGTCCTCTGGAAGCAAACTCTCTACTTGGGGTAGGGGTAAGGCTGTCTACATCTCCCCTCCTCCATTACCCCGTGGAAGGCGGGATTGGATACCGTTGAGTTTATCGATGTTCTGTTTTGATGAATTTCTGGTTAGAGTAGTGTGGCGACTGAACATATATTGTTACTTTAGGAAGGAGCACCATGACTTGTCCATTAAGCGGGGCACTAGTTGCTTTAAGAAAACTGATATATGACCCTTGGGCCTTGACAAGTTTATTTATGCTCGAAATTGTGACCGAACATAAAAAACTAAAGAACGTACATTTAAGCTTTGGAATAAGGAATCTAATAATACTTGGGTACGTAATTTGTAGTTGATGTATTATACAGTTATGAACTTTAGATTTTTGGCCCTCTTTATATCTAGTAGAGATCGAGTGAGTGAGAGGGAGATAGAGAGGAACCTGCATAGCCTTTTTTTCTGTGGGATCGTCTCATCTCATATGTAATGACTAACTAGAAATGGAATTCTTTATAAGGATATGCCAGTCTCTTGATCATGTTTTGTTATCTAACTGTATGTGGCACTTTCTTGATTGTTTCTAACGGGCTGGCACTTCATGATATAGCTTTGTTGCTTGCAATTGCAAATGGTCAGAGTATTGCAATCAGCAACAGTGATGATACGTGTGCAGTCTGTCGATAGAGATGAGAATTAACTTTTGGGGCAATCTAGCATAGTATTTGATCTATTATCCTTTTTTGTCTACCTCAATAATTCGTTATATCTTCATTTAATTTCATATAATAAATAGCTTCTGCTTGTGCAAGTCATAATACAGCATCGAGGAAGGTCAATCCTCAACCAAGTCTTTGGTGGGTAAACAGTAAGCTCACATTTATAATGATCTAAATTTAATTTTACAATAGTTATTTATATTAAAGGTGAAATCTTCATATACTTATGCCGTGATCTTTGTAAAAGCCCGTTGTTCCAACTATTTGGTATACATATCAGGTGAAAGAAGTAATATCCATGTACATAGGTAAGACGTTCAAGTGTTGCTGAAAATTTTTGATTTCAGATATTAAAGAGTTAACTGTAATAAGCCTCACGTGTTCGGTTCATAGTTTGTGTAAAGAAGAGCAAGGTATATCACTTATTGAGTCGATAAGAAGAAACTTTCAACCTGATTCACCCTTTTAATCATTATAAACTTTCTTTTCATGGTATATGTGGCTGCTCACTCACCTTCACAAAATCCAAAAACCTTCTACAAAAACCGAATACATTGTGATTGGTTACGAGCCATACCCCTCAAAGTCTGATTAGTAGCATTGATCTTAGGCTGAGAACAAACAATTTTGACAAGTTTTCACCAATCCAAACAGGAACATTACCAAGAAACTTGTTGGCTCCAAAATCCAAAACTCTTAAGTTGGTGCAATTTTGTAAAGACAAAGGCAGTTCTCCAGAAAAGCTATTGTTGTATAAACTCTTAAGTTGACCCAAACATCCTACAGAGGGAGGAAGCATTCCTGACAGAATATTGTGTCCTAGATTAAGAACTTCTAGTTCTGTAACATTCCACAAACAGTCTGGAAGTTCTCCGGTTAACGAGTTATGTGAGAGATCAAGAAATGAAAGTTGTTCATACTTTTGGCATAAGAAGGAAATTTCTCCATGGAATCTGTTCGAGGAAAGATCTACGAATCTTATACCGGCTGGAAAAGCAGGTATTGAACCAGAAAAGTTGTTGAAACTCAAATTTATTATATGTAGTCTGTTATATGTAGTCTGTTACATCTCATTTGCAACGTTAGTCCATTTAACTAACGAACAGTTGCAACGTTCGTTAGTTAAATGGACTAACGTTGCAAATGAGAGGTAACAGACTACATATAATAGGTCGAATTTTCAAGTTGGATACATACAATAACAAAAAAAAAAGATGGCTACATACAATAACAAAAAATGACAAGTTGGATACATTTTCAAGTCATTAGCCCTAAATACATACAACTATATATCTATATGCAACCCATTGCAAATTGCAAAGAACATCAAAACAGTTTAGTTGTGATCGGTAATCCAGATAATGCTGCATTTCCAAAATAAGAATGAGGAAGTAATTTTTTTCTAATACATTTTAATACTTTTTGCATAAATTTAAAAATATATAAGAGAAATAGGTTTTCGCGAGTTAGCTGTGTTTCGCATTGGAAAATATTAAAATAAAAGTGTGTATATGTTTTGGCACTCCTTCAGTATTAATCTAATATTGAAGTAGCGGTGGAGGTTTAACAGATGCAAAATGCGAGATGGAATGAGCCATTCTGGTTTGACAGTTTAAACATAATTGGGCTACTAATATAATCGAGGTGGCAAAATGGGTAGTAGGGGTAGATTTGGGTAACAGGTCAAACTAGCCAACTTAGATTTCAGGTCAAAACAGGTTCGGGTAATGCTGGGTTTGGGTCAAAATGGGCGGCTTTGAAGTATATCTAATCCATTTTGTATATAACCATTCATTCACTAAATCAAGCATTTAATCAAACACATGAATCCAACTGTTGAACATTATGCATTGATGAAATAAATAGTACTCCGTAATAGCCTATACAAGCTCTATAAATTGCTACAGTTGTTTCCATCAGTTACTTGAGGCTCAGTTTCAGCACCGGACTGTACTAACTGCACCATAAACAACATACTTGAAAGAAACAGAATCCAAGTCTTTTACAATTGATTATCTGCAATAATACTTTAGCAAAGCAACATATGCCGACACACTTATTTCCTCTTCATTACTAATCAGTTTTAAAAAATTAAAGCATATTCACACAAACATCGACCATGTTCACACTACTGTTGAGCGTATCTAAGTGGGCCTGAAACCGAGTACATGTAGTCACTCTTACAGCAATGGAGCAAAAAAGAACCATAGCCGCCACTAAATAAGATGCATTTCGTAAGATATAGAAATTAACAAACCTCATGGTTGAAACATGTTTTTTTATGTTTGTTGGCCTTAAATTCAGCTCTGTGAAATGACCGTTTTTTGTTGGCACGTGATCCATTCCATGACGCAATCATCTTCTTCTTCTTCAGGTCCCCATGTAGAGAGCAGGTCATCGGGGTCTTGAAGGTGAGCTTTGAAATCAAAAAGAGCTTGTCTCTCCCTATCAATGCACTTATGAACAGCTTGTCCTGCTGCTGCTACCAGTTGGTGGCTATGGAAAGTGGAAGTTGTGGTATTAAACCACAACAAAACAAGTGACAAAATAAACAAAACATGAGTATGCATAGAATATATGTAAATCTTATTTCTCACTGTATATTGTGTATCAAATTTGTCTTTTTTTTATCTAAAAATAAAACATATATACCCCACCCCCATTGAGGCTTAAAATAAGTTTTAAGGTGAAGAACTAAACCAGAAAACTTTGAATACTGTGTAGAGCATACCATAGTTGAATAAACTTGATATCCAAATCACACGTCCAAAGACTCTCAAGTCTTTGCTATTTGTCCTTACTTTTTATTTCCATCTTGTGATACCTTTCGGTCAAAAAGAAAGAAAGCAACCCATGATAAAATATGACGATATATATAGAGTGATGTAAACAGCATTCTATTAAAAATACATTTTGTTGGGAAAAAGATAGATGGATCCATCTATATACTCAACATTTGTCAATATTAGTTTTTAAAACATTGAGCCTGCAAAATATTCCAATAAAGCTTCCGCGTCAACTAAAAAACATACTACCCCAAGACATGCATGTATCTTCTGCTTGGTGTTTTTTATTTTCATGATTCCTTGAAGTTGCAATGGTGTTGTTGTAGGTGACTCGTGCGTTGGTGACTTGGAGGTGAGAGCCAGTGTTCTTTAGATTCGGCTTAAGCTCTAGTTTGAGTCTCAATAACAAAAATTAACTCAGAAGACAGTCGTTAGTGAAATAATTTTAGAAAAATATTTTTTCTATAGTTAACACAATTCCACACTCTGATGTTACAAACAGAGTAACTCTGTTCTCAGCCTTGTTTCATAAACTCAAGCATCGACTTGTGTATTTGTCTTTATTTGAGCCACCTATAGAATTAATTTACCTATATAGGTTGGATAAAAATGGATGACGAATATATATACGGTTGAACGAAACAGTGCCAACATTTTAAGACTGTCCAACGACATACATATCTTCACAGAATGATGGAAAAGATGTGTCCCATGGGCCTCATTACAGATGCTCGACACTCGTTCAATTATAAATATACGGAGTTTTTTTATTCGTTTGGTATAATCCATTCATTCAGTATTAAAGCATTCTTAATCAAACATATGGCGAGGTTAATATTTCCTCAGATCCAACCTTAAAGTTTATAACTATACTCTGTAATGCATTACAAGAGTATGAGAATAAGAAAATCAAGTAGTGAATTAGGCGTTGCTGAAAATTTTTGATTTCAGATATTAAAGAGTTAACTGTAATAAGCCTCACGTGTTCTTTTTTTTTTTTTCTTTCTTTTTTTGTAGTTTTGTATTGTTATCTTTTTTTTTTATTTTTTTTTTTTTTTTTTCTTTTTTTTTTTTATTTTTTATTTTTTTTTTTTTTTTTTTTTTTTTTTTTTTTTTTTTTTTTTTTTTTTCTTTTTTTTTTTTTTTTTTTTTTTTTTTTTTTTTTTTTTTTGTTTTTTTTTTTTTTTTATTTGGTTCATAGTTTGTGTAAAGAAGAGCAAGGTATATCACTTAGTGAGTTTATCAAGAGTCGACAAGAAGAATTCACTCTATTAATCATTAATTATAAACTTACTTTTCATGGTATATGTGGCTGCTCACTCACCTTCACAAAATCAAAGACCGAATACATTGTGATTGATTACGAGCCATACTCCTCAAAGTCTTATTAGTTGAATGATTATTCTTTCAAGGTGTTCGATGGTATTGGGATGAAATAATCAAAATCCTTATACTTGAAAATGAAGTAAAGCATCTCTATGTAGCACCTGAATTCGCAAACTATTCTGAAGCTCTTTTTCCTTCATTCAGAAGTGTTTTCTGTTGACTTTTTAGGTTGTCAAACCAAGCTCAAAACTATCGTCTTTCAATATTCTCTCCTTGAAGATGGGACTGACCAAGAATTAAATGGAAGCTGTAAAAGTGGTTGTTAAAGTGGAAATGGAAATGGTAAGACAGCTATGCGGAATGGAATTTATATCAAAACAACATTTACAATAAGATGTCGGGCAAACGAGCAACAAGCTGCGCCGCAACCCCTTTTTGGATGGCAAAACCAATCCTACTAAAAATAAAGTTTTGTGGAAGAATGCTGAATTCTCGGAATAATGGTATCACTTACCTTGATTATTCGGGTCAAGGATCTTTGGAAGCGGAGAAAATATCATGTCTCCCAATCAGTGAGTCCTTTATGTCATTTTTACAAGTACGAGTTGTTATTTATAAATTTTTATTATGAACATATGATTGAAATGATATTATCTAATCTTGTTCTTCTTTAATCACTCTAATTACTATCTTATTAATTTATTGTTATTCCATCAGAACTGTTGTTAAACCCCCGTCCTAAGTTGATCAGCATATAATTATAAACTAGCTTGTTCTCGCTCTTAATTTAGTTGCACCGTTTAGACAACAAGGTTGGTGAAATTGTTTTGTGACATTTAGAATTAAAGCAAAATATGTTTTCTGTAGATAACGAAATTCCACATTCCGATGTTACAGTCAGAGTAGCTCTGCTCAGAGCCCTGTTTTATACACTCAACAGTTGTTCTAGAGAATGAAACTCGTCATGAGATCTATTAAATATTAGCAAGTATACAATACTCATTCTTTTGTTTAGGATGTCTTACTAAAATCTCATTTGTTTTTAAACTAGAGAGCATTATTATAGGCTTTACTTGTAATGTGAAGTGCATTTTTGGTTCACATAGCTGTGAACAAGAATAAGTGGTTAAAAACAGCAAAAATACATACAAGAGAAATACGTTTTCGTGTGTTCAACTGTGTTCCACACTGGGACAAATTTAAAATAAAAGTGGGTATGGCACTCCTTGAGTTTCAGGTTAATACTGAAGTAGCGGTGGAGGTTTAAGGGATGCAAAATGTGTATGAATGAGCCAATCGTGGTTTGAAGTTTTAAAATAATTTGGGACCCACTAATCGAGTAGAGGGTGGCAAACGGAGGTCGGGTTGATTTGGATAATAGGTCAAACTAGCCAACTTTGATTTCGGGTCAGGACAGGTTCGGGTCACCCTGGGTTTTGGTCAAAATGGGGGGCTTTGAAGTATATCTAATCTATTTTTTATATAACCATTCATTCACTAATTTAAGCTCTTAATCAGACACATCTGAGTATAACATTACCTTAAAATCCAACTTTTGAACTCTATGCATTGATGAAAAAAAAATAATTTTTTTAGTACTCTGTACTAGCCTTCAGCTCGATAGATTCTCAGTCGTTTCCATTCAATTTACTTGAGGCTAAGTATCAGCAGCGACGGTACTAACTGCAGCATAAACAACATATATGAAAGCGGCAGAATCCAAGTCTTTTACAATTGGGTATCTGCAATCATACTTTAGTGCAACAAAGCATCATGTAAAAAGTTTATTAAGGTCGTATTATAAAGATTCCATTCATGAATACTAATATGAGCAGAGACCGTAGATGGAATCTTACATGATATTAGGTACTTGCACCACAAAGCAACATATGCCAACAAACTTATTTCCTCTTCATTACTAATAAGTTTAAAAAAGTTAGAGCATTTTCACACTACTGTTGAGCTTATCTAAGTGACACTGAAACCGAATACATGTAGTCACTCGTTACACAATGAGCAAAAAAGCACCATAGCCGCACTAAATAAGATGCATTGTGAGATATATAAATTAAACTAAACCTCATGGTCAAAAACATGTTCTTCTATTGTTTGTTGATGTGTGTTCGCCGTCTTTGAGATAGGGTCTGAGTGTACATTTTCTCCCTCTACATGGACCAGTGATCCATTGTAGAGACCACTGTCACTCAGGGATGACTTAAAATATTTCCAATTATTTTGTTATTAGTGACTGAGTAAAACACTACCACGGTAGCTAGCTTCACACTACACTTAGATGCCACACGTAATAATCTACATTGGCCTTTATTACACCTCCAGCGGTTGCTTTTAAAGCATGATATCTCATCGTAAAGATTCATGTTCACTTTAGCTAACCATGATACCTTAACATCATCAGGTATGTTGCAATTCTATGTAAGGCATTTTATCATATGAACGTATGGAGATGTCGTATATCACACAACGCGGGGAAACGACCACCCATGGTGTTAGTGGCAATTTTATTAATAACGGGACTTAAAAACCCTTGCCAAATACAAGTGAAGCATGCAAGTACAACAATATAATAACAATGACAAGTAGATAAAAAAACAAATTATACCACTATGCAGGTGCAACCCTTCGCCATTTTGCTATGAACACCACAACATTTACGTACACCCAATCTTTCAAGCTATCATAAAACCGGAAAAAAGCATGTCTCATACGGCGGTTAAGAAGTATAGTGCTACCAACTATCCAAAATCCAGTAGCAAAACCACTCGCCCCACCAATATAAAACCATCTTTCTATCCCTTCCTCGTCACCTTGACTCTGGATGGTGTGTGGTTCATCTAATTCTTCCTCTCCTGGACATTTCTTCGGCAGGGGACTTCCACACAGCCCAACATTTCCTATGTACCTTTCAGGATCAAAGGTCTGAAGTTGAGTGCCAGATGGAATCCTCCCAGACAAGTTATTATAAGACACGTCAAGAAAATTTAAAAAATTCAGCTGCGACATACTTGAAGGCAACCTTCCTGAGAGATTGTTTTTGGATAAATCCAAAGTTTGAAGTTCTTTCATTTGTCCAATGTCTTTCAGAATCTCTCCATGTAGAGTGTTGTGTGACAAGTTTAGTACTACTAATCCCTGCAGATCGGTAATTTCATATGGGATTTGTCCTGTGAGAGTGTTGCTTGATAAATCAATGCTCTTCACGAATCCGAGATTGCTACTAAACTCATTTATCTTCCCTTGCCATTCGATCATCAGATGATCAATATAGCTATTATCAACATCACTGGATTCAGTGTAGGAATCATCATAAGCTGTCAAATCGACAAAACTATGATACTGATGTACATTATGGTCCGAAAACAATCCTTTTTGAACCAAGGAAGTAAGATTATTTACGCATGATGGGATTGTTCCATGGAGATTGTTAAATGACAAGTCTAAAATTTGAAGACTTGCTAATTGACATATTTGTGAAGGGATGGCTCCAAAAAAGTTGTTTGATTTTAGGCTAAGGGCATACAACCTTGAGAAGCTTTTCCCAATCCAAACAGGAATATTACCATGTAATTTGTTGGCCCCCAAGTCCAAAAGGCTTAACTTGGTGCAATTCTTCAAAGACAGTGGCAGTTCTCCAGAGAAGTTGTTGTTGTACAAACTCAAAGTCTCGAGTTGACGCAAACATCCTACATGAGGAGGAATACTTCCTGATAGAGTATTGTGCCCTAGATTAAGAACTTTTTAGATATGTCAAATTCCGAAAACAGTCAGGAAGTTTCCCAGTTATTGTGTTACGTGAGAGATCAAGAAATTCCAAATTTTCATATAGTTGGCACAAGAAAGAGAGTCCTCCATGGAATTTGTTTCTCGACAGATCTAAAAAATTTATACATGCTGGAAAAGCAGGTATTGGACCATAAAAGCAGTTGAAACTCAAATCTACAATATCAAGTTCGTGATTTCATAATGATTTGGATAATTTCCCACTGATGTTGTTGAAAGATAGGCATAGTCTTTGAAGGTTGGGTAGTTGCCAAAGTCATGAATGAAAAGTTTTGGATCTCGTGACCCTGTGAATTGGTTATTTGAAGCATCCTAAGTTTGTAACGTAGTAGCTGATGTGGATAAGGTGTTCAGAAAGTTTGAAAGATTCCCATCAAACGTGTTGCCATAAATCATAAGAATCTCAAGCTTTTTGCCAAATAATGGGAACAACCAACTATACATGGGTGAGTTGAGATTGTTTTTACGAGATAAAGGGCGGAGATAGATGAAGAAGAGTTGACAGATGAGGAATATGGATGCATGACGTGTGAGAGGTCACATCCAACTAAGCTTAAAGAAAATAGGTTTTGGAGACCTATAATTACATTTACCCAGTTGTTTGCTTTGGCCAGAGAAGTTCCATCCATATAAAGGACTTCTAAAGAAGATAGAGAAGACAACCAATCTAAGTTTTCAACTCTACAACTTCCCAGGGAATATAGATGAAGGTATTGCAAATTGGTGAGGTTTCCAAATTCTCTAGGAATGGTTCCATAGAAAGAGTTGTCTGAAAGTCTAAGCCATGTTAATTTGGTCAAGGAACCAATGGACTCAGGAATGACTCCACTAAACTTATTCGAATCAAGATAAAGATCTTTCAGTTTGGTCAAGGAACCAATGGACATTGGAATGACTCCACTAAACTTATTCTCAGAAAGTTCAAGAATAGTTAAACTGGTCAAAGAACCAATGGATACGGGAATGGTTCCATTAAAATTATTCTCAGAAAGGTCAAGATGAGTTAATTGGGTCATGTTACCAATGGACTCGGGAATTGTGCCAGTAAACTCATTAAAAGCAAGGCTAAGAAAAGTTAAATGAGTCATGGAGCATATGAACTTGGGAAAGGTTCCATGAAAAGAATTGCCAATAAGGTCAAGATAATTTAAGTAGGTTAAGTTTAGCAAAGAAAGGCTAACCTCACCTCCAAGACCATATAATTTCAAATCAAGCTCAGTGACATGACCTGTTTGGTTGTTGCACGTAACCCCTAACCATTGACAACAATCTTCTTCTTCTTCATGT
>BQNB010116460.1:1866-17343 GCA_026074375.1 Tanacetum coccineum
TTGTCGTTTAGTGGGTTTTCCCGGGCGACAAATGTCGCCCGAGAAAACTTCGTCACCTGTTCTACTTTTTCTTGTAGTGTGACGAGCCGTTGAAGGTTGGGTTAAGGACTTAAGGCAAGGGAAGCAATAACATGCAATCGCAGAGATAGTTTTCCTGGCGTGTATTTGATGGGTAATATTGTTTTGAATTCATTAGGGCCAACTATAGAAATCAACGCAGTCGCTTGTATATAGTTAGGAACAAGCAAAGAATATATTATTATAGTTTCTTATAAATTCTCTTCATTAATCCATATATACACTTATAAGTGCAGCTTAATATGTACGTGATGATTAAGTGATTGCTTATACTATTCTTTTATAAACCTAGCAGTATCTACACGGCTACACTTTCATAGCCATAACAATTGCATCATTTTTTTTCTTCCAATTGAGCCATCGACTCATCGAGCTAGGTTAAATTTCATATGCTTCAATCTACAAAGAATGTCGCCTATCGCTTTCTTTCACCTTAATGTTATATGAAATTCATAATCATTTGTCATAACTTAGTTTTTGAAACGGCAAATTTCTTAAACGGGAAAGAAGTTCTCATTGTTGGCCCACGAAAATAGATTGCAAAGAAGTTTGGGTAGTCGGTCAAACCCCACCAAGAAGTGATTATAGACCATAAGTTCTTCGCGATCGAACAATCCACAAAGAGATGCTGTGCAGTTTCTAAGTATGGTAACTCGTTAATTAGATATTTATAAGTAACATAGGTATACATAGTTGCAAAGTCTTTCCAATCATAGTTGTAAAGTCTTAGCAATGAACTTGATTATGATTTTTTAAAAACAATATTTAACTATGTCACAATAATTATACCACAAACTATCTCACATGTTCTAAGCAAGACTTGAATCCGCAACCATTTAGTTGATGAGCTTTGCACAACATAGGGTACCATTGGGACACAAGCCTTTTGGTATGAACATGATTATGTACCAATCTCTATTTCTTAATGTATGTCTATAAAGATTGTTTTATGACACATTGGAGATTTGGAGGACAAAAACCAGGGGAGACTAAAAAACATGTAAATACATGTTTGCCTATTTAGGAACCAGCAAATCAACCTTTCTCAAAACACAAGCAAAACCTTTAGGAGACAAATACCTGCGATGTTTTCACCACAAATGATTCCCTTTTTATGTTTTATAAATTGCAAAAACACCCCATCTTTTATTTTATTCTCTCCATGGCTCCCTTAAATGTCCTAGTTTTCATCTTTTGTGTCTATTGATGTCACCTATGATTAGGGCCAAAACAGTTGATTTATATTATTTGAAAAAAAGAAGTTCGTACTATCAATTTTTACAAATTTTGGTCGACATATATTGCCCTAAACTTTGGTTGTTACTTGCAACTCTTCGTAACAAATCATAAATTGTCATGAGCTAAAATTTTATACTTACGTTTTGTGCATCAGTATTACCTAGCTAGAGTGCATTAAGAGACTAGCGGCAAACGTGATAGTTAATAGAAAGTACATAAAAATACAAATTACATCAAGACTTTCTTGACAGTGATCGACGTTATGAAAAATAATCTTGTCGGAAGAACCAACTATATCATGTGATGTATCTCGAACATGAATGGCAATACACAAATCACTTGGGCAATAGTAAGACCGCCCGGTGTGCGTCGTTATTGGTCCATTGTTATAGGTGTTTTAGTGCTATGACGCCGCTATTTGCGCACTCTGGCTTTGTGTTAATAGATGCCGCGTCAAAGCCATTACGGGTGCTATCCAGTTTTCTCTTTTTTGTAGTGTAAAATAAATAACATCGAAAACCTATAACTTATGTTATACGAGGAAGAATGTGATTTATTGTGTGTTATAAGATAAAAGCTACTCCATAAACAAGAAATCTCTTGGGAAATTAAATAATGATACATGTAGCGTAACTGGAAAGTGCATCAGTATTTCTACGATGTTTCGTTCTGAGATCGATCTATGGAAGTGTACCAATTATTAGTTTTGCTGATAAAATATGAAACACTCGTGCATCATAGATCGATTAGTATATAATTTATTGTACATGCTACAATTTATAATAAATGAATGAGGTTACAAAGTGGCAATTCATCCGGAAATGAAGATCCATGTATCGTGGAATGAAGGCAGCAATTGTCGTCTTGTTTTTCTTAATCACTTGTAAGCTCTTATGTTTCATGACAATGTTGTCTTCTTACACATTGTTTTTAACTTATGTTTTTTACGGCGAAGCTTCTCACTCTTTGGTATGCTTAGGTACTTCGATCTTGATATTATTGTTTTAAAATCTCGTAAATTAGTCGGCTAAAACGTCGAAACGATGATTCCAAGAGGAACAAAAGTACACAGTACTAATAATGTCAACCTTTTTTTTATTGTCATATGTAGGAGTTGAAAGATGCTTTTGACTAAAGCAAGAGAATATCTTGGCGTGATCACAACTTTTAAACAATGGAATACATAGTCGAACTCGTTTAAACTTAGAAAATCCCAAATACACACGTTCGGTTCATTTTAAACTTGCTAAATCTGAATATCTTATTCGTTTTTGAGATTTAAGTTTATAATCAACCATGATAGAAAGAACAGGTATGATATTAAATAAGTGATTAGAACAAGTTTATAGCGATTTTGATTGTTTTCAGAAAGTTTGATCACAATTGATCGCCGTTGAGCATCTACGACCACGGTAAACTGATTTGTTCGACCTATTTAAATAAATGGGCAAGTTCGGTGGCCCAGTAGCGCCTAAGCGGCAATCAATTAGCCTTGTAAGCCTGTTTTTGAACCACTGGAAAATATTCATATAAATATTCAAAAGGAAAACGACAAAGGGTATTTTAGTTATTCAACTACGGCCAAAGACTAAGGTTGCGTTTAGTTAGGAGAAAACACCATTATTTTACACAAAATGTTTTGTGCAAAACAAGTAAAACAGATATCGCGTTCAAATCGTTGTTTTCTAACAAAATTCTCTACAAAACACAAAATCCCTATTTTCTCCTTATATACACAAAACTAGAAAACAATTTTATTTTGTTTTCCCCGTTTTCCTTTTACGACACCCGGATCTATTTTTCCCCTTATTTCCTCGGTTTTATACGTTTTTATAAATTTTTTTATGTTTATGTGCGCTTACTCAGACTTTTTTATGTTTATGAATGTTTTTTTTGTTGGGGGCAGAGAGTAGGTGGGATTGTAGGGACTCTTCGATCGTTTTTTACGATTTCGACTGTTTTTTACGTTTTCGCTAGTATTTTTACGTTTTCGTCCTTTTTTACGCTTTCGCCCCTTTTTTTACGTTTTCGTCTGTTTTCGTACATTGTCGTCTATTTTTTACGTTTCCATCCGTTTATTACGATTTCGACAGTTTTTTACGTTTTCGTCCATTTTTTTCGATTTGGCCCATTTTTTTACAATTTCGATAGTTTTTTTTGTTTTCGCCCGTTTTTTACGTTTTCTTCCGTTTTTTACGTTTTCGCTCATTTTTTTACGTTTTCTCTCTTTTCGCAAATTTTTGTCTGTTTTTTACGTTTTCGTCAGTTTTTTTACGATTTCGGCAGCTTTTTTACGTTTTTGTCTGTTTTTTACGATTTCATCCCTTTTTTTACATTTTCGTCTGTTTTTTTACGTTTCGTTCATTTTTTATGTTTTCGTACGTTTTTTACGTTTTCTTCCGTTATCGTACGATTTCACCCGTTATCGAATGTAAGAAAACGGAAGTAAAAGCACGAAAACATAAGAAAACGGACGGAAACGTAAAAAAACGGATGAAAACGTAAAAAAACGGACGAAATCGTTAAAAAGTAGGTAAACGTAAAAAACGGACGAAACGTAAAAAAGGGGAGAAAACGTACTAAAACATAAAAAAACATATGAAATCGTAAAAAACAGACGAAAAAGCAAAAAAATGACGAAAAACAAAAAACCGGACAAAAACGTAAAAAACTAGATGAAAACGTAAAAAACGGATGAAATCGTAAAAAAAGTGAATACGTAAAAAAACGTACGAAAACGTAAAAAATGGGCGAAAACGTACGAAAATGTAAAGAACCAGACGAAATCGTAAAAAACAAACAAAAACGTAAAAAACGGATGAAAACTTAAAAAAAAGGACGAAAACGTAAATGAATGTACGAACAATGTAAAAAAAACTATAAAAAATGAAAAAATATACTAGCGTCGTGCTGCGCGATGTGTCAAAAGGTGATGTTAAATTTAGATATGGTCATGGTGTGGTTGTGTTTTAGAGTACAAAAATATTATTTTTTATGTTGAAATCCGTAGTATAGAAGAGTTTTTTAATGTGATATGATGTTTAAAGTTTTACTTTTTTTATTCGTTTCGCTGTTCTCGTATTAGACATTTTTTAGTTTTATAATTTATTAGGTTTGTTTAATAATATTTTGTTTTTGTGTTTCGAATATGCTTTATAATATTACAAAGTAAATAGAGAATTGAGATAGAAAACAACAACACTTGAAAATGTATTCTAGTTTTGCAAAATGAAAAACACAAACACATGTTACTCTAACTAAACGCGTTTTCTAAATTTTCAATTGTTTTGTGGAGATAAAACCTCCTCTTTTTTTCTACAAAACAAAAAAAATTGAATGGTTTCCAACTAACGCAACCTAAATATTCATGCCAAAATTCAAAGTAGGAATGTTCGCTGCAGTTTCGAAAGATGAGGATGGAAACATGACCACATTGACAAAAATGTATTAATTTAATAAAAAAATATAATATTCAACTATTGAAAAGTTCGTTTGACTATAAAGTCAAACAATAAAAAAGAAAACGTTGATGAGCATTGGCCGTATGAGGGTATGAAAAGATTATATATTCTACTATGGTCCCTTGGTAACACTAGCTCGATTTTGATATGTTAAAATTTTCATGCCATTTTTGGTTCGGATTTATTCTCCTTCACTACTTTTTACGTGATAATGTGGGTGCTACTTGTTGCGTAGCCATTTCAATAGTTTGGGATACGTTTCGTACTTGAAGATAAGATATATTCCTACTTTATTTCTCTTAGACAATGAATAAACCTCGTATGTTATAAATCTTTATTGAGACACAATATATAAAGTTACAAAACTAAAAAATTCTAGTGTACCGAACTCATGAACCGGGCTTAGACCTAATCTATCTAATATCTCGTTGATTAATTAGTAGAAACATTAGGTTTATGTTTGCGTTTCCTATCTCTATGGCAACCCATAATTTTTACTATAAATTAATTAGCATTAGAATTAGAATTTATATATATATATATATATATATATATATATATATATAGTGAGACTTTCTTTTCAGAACCATTCTTAGTGCGAGAACTGACAGAACCACCAAAAATATGCATGCACGGCTTTAATAATTGTATTTTTGCACATATGTTCTAAAAACAACATATATGTTTTAAAAAACATAGTTGTTCTAAATAATTTGATAAGAAATTGAAAATACAAAATTTTTCTTTGAAGGTGTGCATGTATGTTCTTATAAGGCGTGCAACAACAATATTGCGGCCGTGTGTAAGGTTTTTGTGAAAGAAGAGGAAGAGTTCATAATGATACTGAAGAACATAGGTGGATTCTTAACGATATTATGATTTTACATGTATTTATTGTTATTTATAAAAAGGCGTGCATTATGTATTGTTGGTGGTACTGTCAGGTTCTCAGCAACTAAGATTGGTTCTGAAAAAGAAAGTCCCCCTATATAATATATATATATAAAAATATAATATATATATATTAATATATATAGACGAAACCGAGGCTACAAGCCTACAATGAACGTGAACGTGAACATGTTAGGGGGTGTTTACTAAATTAAGTGGTAACAAAAGATTGTTTTAACT
The DNA here is from genome assembly GCA_026074375.1 of Tanacetum coccineum. NCBI lineage: Eukaryota > Viridiplantae > Streptophyta > Magnoliopsida > Asterales > Asteraceae > Tanacetum > Tanacetum coccineum. The sequence goes on from BQNB010116460.1 coordinate 7,776, forward strand.
AGCCACTTATTGGGGATACTCTAGTTTTAATGAGTCCCCCAATTAAGAGGCCTTAAGAGTTGGACCCACTCATTAAGTGAAAATAAAAGAAAAAGAAACACCTACTTAGTCTGCTTCTGCTAGCGAGTTTTGTGTTTCGAACAACAAACTTATTTTTCTTTAAAAAAAAGGAAGTTTTGAAAAAAAAATTACGCATGCACCCACCCATAATATATGTAGTCTCAGACAAGCACGTGAATCACGCATTTTGGAACTTATACTTTTATTTATAACTACTTATACGTTAAGTACAACTAGCAAGTTATTCGCGCGTTGCGGCGGCGGGTATCCTGTGATTATTCGGGAAAAAATAAAAGGAAAATGATCTCAATCAGGCAAGGTTCACCCATTTTTATACGTTCAGATCGGTTCGTTTCAGACGGCTTTTAAATGCTAGCCGAACTGGTGACCACTTATGTTCCCGGTTGAACCTGTTGGTTTGGTCCGGCTTTCAAAACTACATGTATTAGCATATAAATTATATAAAGTTTTGTGTGTTTTATTAGTTTGTACAACGTGTATAATAAATATTGCATGTATGTTTGTAAAATTGAATTTTAACTTTTTATTGTTTGCATTAAAGATTGTACAATATGAATTAATACTTATATTACTTAATTTTTTTACATTTAATGAAACGAAGAGAGAGTGCACAATTTGCTTTATATGTAGTATAAATAAACGACACCGTTTGACACTTATTAAAAATGTTACAATTTTATATATTTTTTAAAAATAAAATAAAATTCAAAACACGTCTTTGAACTATCAAACAAATTACAAAAATACCATAAACTGTATTTCTTTACATCTATAGGTATAAAATAAAATTTTAATAAAAAAATTTCAAAATACAGCCTTAACTATTTAGAAATTTATAAAAACTACCTTAAACTTTTAATTTTTATAATTCTTTTTATATAACAAAATTTATTTATTAAATATCTAATAAATGTTTAGCAAATTCCTTATAAAAAAAGTATACCAATAAAAAATGCCTTTAAATAGTGATTAAAATTATAAAATTAACTTAGGTACAATTTTATAAAGAAATAGTTAACCTCTCATTATTCCGATAATAGATCAAAATGATTACATATGTATGAATGATATAGATGATGATAAAGAATATGAATTGCATTATATAATTTAGATATATGAAAGCACATACAATCAAATTATATAGACATATGCAATTTTTTTTTGCAAAGAAAGTAAAGTAATTAAACTATTTAACTGATCAAATAATACACCGTTGCAACGCTCAATATTTAATACTAGTTTGATTACATTCAATATAACTAGCCGAGTATCTGTGCACAACGATGAGAATTTATAACGGCAAATAAGTGTATTTATGATATATTGGTTAAATGTTTTATGTTACGTTTATGCATATACAACGTAAAAGAATCAAAACTTTATTATACGTAGTAGACTTTTCACAATTTTATCCTAGTTTTGATAAAATTAAGTTTTTTTAAGGCAATGATCTACTAAGGCTACATTTATTGGGTCGTGACGAAGCCTTTACGAGCCTCTCGTGAGCTAATGCTCAAGCGTGAATGTCTCTAAAACACAAACAAGTCACGTGTCATAAATTTCAAAATAAGCTCACGATGGTGAGCCAGTATCATTTAGGGCAATATGAAGATGTGGGGCCCATTTTGCATGCAACAGATAGTTTATTAAGAAAAATTCTTCAATATCATTGTATTTACCTATAAATACCCCTTAAATCAAAATACTCATCGCAACACAAACCGTCAACAACGAAGAACAACCCAAGACACTCCCCCGACAATGGAAGGAACCGTTAGTCTCTGAAACATTTCACCTGCAACACAAGAATCACAACGAATCAACTTCGCATAACCAAAATTAGTTTACTCAAACCAACCATACTACCACCAACCATACAATAACCCGCTATTCACACATCCACAAAAAAAAGTGTTCAACACATACGGACAACCAAACAACATGTTTGGCTACTACGAATTCGATTCACAACACACCGTTGGTGGTTCTTCATCTCAACCTAACCTTTTTGGTTCTTCATCTCAACCTAACCTTTTTGGTTCTTCATCTCAACCTAACCTTTTTGGTTCTTCATCTCAACCTAACCTTTTTGGTTCTTCATCTCAACCCAACGTTGGCGGTTTTTCATCTCCCGTACGACGTTTTAGTTTAGCTGATGATGACTTAACCGAAATGTACTCCCCTTAGTTTTTGAAGGTGTTTTGTGAGGAGCAGTCCCCCGTCGAAGAAGTGGAAGAGATGCAAGTCCCGACCCTAAAGAAGAAGCGGGGCCGAAGATGCTAACAGGACTCGAAGAAGAAGCTGCAGAACGAAAGAGGCGAGGACCAACGTTGTTATCCATGGACCCTTGAGGAAGAGATTGTATTGTGTAAAGGTTGGGTTCGTATATCTAAAGATAGCGTTATGGGTAAGGCGAGAAAGGAGAAGGGTTTTGGGTTGTGGTCATGAAGTACGTGCACGCGAATTGTCCGATCGCCAAGCGCCAGACGTACGATGTTGTTAACGAAAAATGAAAGACCGTGCGTCCAAAAGTTGCTACTTTTTGTGGTATGTACGATCACACTATTCAGGCGTACACTAGTGGAGCCGGCGACACAGATTATCTTCAAACAACATTGACAGATTATCAAGTTGCGTATAGAGTTTCGTTTACACTTCTTCATTGCTGGGAGGTGTTAAAAGAATGTGGCACATGGAATAGCGGAGAACTTCTAGAGTTTATGCAAGAGAGGAAGGAGAAAAAGAACAAGAGATACAAGTTGATCAGCTCTAGTTCGTTCGACACGAGGAGTCAGGAGAAGGAAGTATCAATTTGAATAGAAGGGTTGGGGACGAGGAAGATGAAGTGCATGAAGTTCGTCGAAGTCGTCCCATGGGCAAAGACCAAGCAAAGAAGAAAGCGAAAGCGGGGTCTTCGTCGACAGGTTCAGCAAATGCCTTTGATGTGGAATCGTTGGCTAAGATGATGGCCAACGAGTATGTAATGTTCAGCGACCCGTACAACATTCAGAAGAGCCAAGAAATGTCGAATTTATTGCGGATAAAAAACAAGAGCTGAAACTCAAGACTGTGAAGCTGGAAATCCGACGTTTAGAAGATCGTCAAAGAGACGACGTGTTGTATGGGCGCTAATCAGGCACATGCTATTCGGTTGATTTCACGTTTATAATTTATCTATGTAATGTTTACGTTTTAATTCCGTGCGAATAAGCTTTTTAATTTATCTAATGTAATGTTTTTAATTATTGAATAATAAAAGTTTTAGTTTTTAATAAGAAAAATGGTTTGTCCGGTAAGGGGTGGTGTGATTGATACTAACAGTGAATTGTGAGAGAAAGTGATGGTAAAAAGTAAGGGTAAAAAAACTAATGTGGCGCTGATGTGTCTGGTAATGATATGTTTTTTTGCGGTAACAGATAAATGTAGACTAAAACATGAAATGTATTGATTCGTCTTTGGTAGAAAAATATTACTCCCTCCGTCCTAAAATTATAGTCCACGTTTCCTTTTTGAGATGTCTCATTTTAATTGTCCACTACTATAAATAGATAGGAAAGTTTGATCAAGTTTACCATATTACCCTTACTTGAAATTATAATTACAAACTTTAAAGAATACTTTAATTAATTAGTTAAGAGTAAAACTGTCATTCTGCTAAAAAGTAAGAAAGAGAAAGCTGTAATAAATGCATTTTTTTAAACTGTGTATTTTTTGTCGGGGGACAATAATTTTGAGACGGAGGGAGTAAGATAGAGTTCGTCTCATAGGAAAGTTGAAATACAACCACTATTATTTATTACAACCATAATTGACTAATTGGTGCAATAATTCTAACATATTGTCCTAATCAAACCAATTGCATAAGCAAACAAAAGTACAAGAAGTACAAGCGTAACAGGGACCATCTCACCAAGTAGTGATGGCAACGTACGTGGCCAAACACGAATAACCCCAAAATTGTCAAATCTGAATAAGATGCCAACCTTGTTTCATTTCTTTTGTTATTATTCTTTGATTTTTATTCCCGTATAAGATTCAACAAGATTAAATCACGTTAAGTACATGTAATAATTGATCTATTTAAAATACTTTCATTAAAGAACGTAATCTAGAAATAGAAATTATTACTTTTTTTTAACGGCGGAATTTTATTATAAAAAGCTAGTAAGAAGCTAGACTATAAAAAAGATTACATAAAAGATATGGCGATTGACGGGTTATTTAACCATGCAACCCAATTAACATTAAACTTTCTACATCTATTGTTAACACAAAGTCAAGTTCGAGAAACAATGTTATCAAAAAATCAATCTTTTTAAAAGCTTCTACAAAGAGAGCAACACCACATTCCTGTACTTCCATCTATGCCACCACATGAAGAAGAACGAGGCTTCCAAGGCAAGCTTTTAGAGACTGTTGAGCCGAAGACCATTAAATCACGATTCCCAAGAAAAGGGATCTATCAAATTAATGATATCGATATTTCACTATCGACCAAGCAACCGAGACAAATCTAAAGCCATTGAACAAACTAAAGAATAGATGATTACAAGATTCCAATTTATTCTTTCAATTTAACGTTGCAAAAATTGTGAACCGGTAGTTAGTCGATCGAACTTTCGTATCATGTAATCGGTCTAAGCGGGATTAATTAGTTATTAATCAGATTGACATTTTTAAGAAGTTTTTGGTATTTCTAACGAGTTTTGAGTATTCCCAATGAGTTTTAGGTATTTACAGTAAGATTTGCCTTATACCAACTTGTAATAGATATAAGTTGTGATCATAAGTGATAAAAACAAGTTTTTGCCGTGTTTATGGTATTTTTCATAAGATTTACATGTTTCTAATAAGTTTGACTACCATTAACCTCCATTTACCATCGTTGACTTATTTGTTTTATCGATTTGCACAAATGTGCATTTTCTCTCAATGTATTTACAGAAAAAAAATTACTACTGTAAAAACCATCTAACCTTTCTTTTAGCAAGACTGGATTCTTAAATCTAGATACCACAATCAATCAATCAATCTTGTATATTACAATCTTATAAACTACAACTAGTTGTGCCGAAAAAAGTTTGACCACAAAAAGAAAACCGTTCAGATATTGCTAGGAAGGTATGAGTGGCATACGTGCACACTCTTTTTCTTATTTTTTATTCGACTTATTGTTTTAGCTTATTATTCCATGCAGACCGTGTACCGACCACACCCCACTTCTTTCTCCCCACATCACACCTTATAAACCCTCAACTCATCACACACATTTTTCATCAATCCATATTCTAAACACAACCCTTTTCATTTCATCCAACATGCATAAACTTAGAGGCTTCAGAATCCGCCACAAGCTCGTTAAGCTCGTTAAACGGAAACGAATCAATTCAGATTCCAATTACGCCAGATTAGACCTAGACCTAGACCGTCCTAACTATACATCCAAAGCCATGTCCAAACTTTGTGGATTCGCGCGGTCTTTGAGAAGAACTGCTAAGGAGATATGTTGCAGAAAAGGTGGCTCGAATTACATTCGACTAGGTGATCATCGAAAAGAAGTGGAAAAGAACGTAGTTCCTAAAGGACATTTAGCGGTTTACGTAGGCGAAAAAGAAGACGATGCACGTAGGGTTTTAGTACCTGTTATTTACTTTAACCATCCGTTATTTGGTGATTTACTAAGAGAAGCTGAAAAGGTTTATGGGTTTAACCATGATGGTGGGATTCATGTGCCATGCAGGATATCTGAATTTCATAACGTGCAAACTAAGATTAAGGTTAACGCAGCCGCCACGGGTCGTTGTGACGGTTTTCGTGCACGACGGAGTTGGCGGCTAACTTTGTGATTGGTGGTGTCAAAGTCGAGATCATATTTAGGACCACTCTTGATCAGATAGTGATTTGTGAGCTAAGCAAAATTCGATTGTTTTCTTCCTTTTTCTGTTTTAGATGTGTTAGTTACTATGTACATGTTAATAATTTACTAAGTTCCGAGTTATTATAAATTGTGAAATTAGGACTATTATGATACAAAACTCCGTCCAAAAATTATTGTCACTTTTAAACTTTTGGTGTCTTTCTTTGTCAACTTTGACCTTAAATCATTTTTGTTTTATTGTTACATTAATACTTGATTGATAAATTATTCCAATGAAAAATAATTTAAAATCAATATTATTCATTTTTATGCATCAATTATGTTACATGTAAATAATTTACTATGTTTCCGAGTTACTTATAACTTGTGAAATAGACTATATGATATTGTTCTTGGATTAAATTGAGACTTGGTGTGGATTAAATTGTTAGCTATCATAAAATTTTAATAAAATAATTTATAGTATAGAAAATATAAATAATTTGTCAATATGAATAGTCAAAAAATTGTCATATATATCAAAATCAATGTATATTTGAAAGTTCAAAATTATCATAAAAAATGTACTGAGTAGTCAAAGTGAAATTCTGTTATCAAATATTTAAAGAACTTTTTAGAAAGTGAAACTTTATCACACTGAACAGTAATAAAATCAAATTTCTCATTGATATCTCAAAAATCTTTAAAAATTAAATGGGGTACACAATAATACAATATGAATGTTTTATCAGCGTTGTATGTGAATTTAAACGTTATTGCCTTTATTTTAGGCAATTTCGATACAAAATTGTCATAGTTATCTTAACGTTATAATCAAATAACATGTTTAATACAAATATTGTAATATAGTTTAGGTCTAAAAACTACATGGAAGAATCTTGTATACATTTTTTTGAAGGAATTACTAAACTCTGAAAAAAAACTACTATGTCCAACATGGATAGAGATCCTTTAATGTTTGTCTCTCAAGTTTGGTAATATTAAACCAATAGAATAAAAATAAACATAATAGTGAGGACACTTTCAAATAAAATATAAAAACAATTAATTTCCTCCCTCTCACAACATGTTAACATGAGAGAACTTGAGAGAAATGAACATGAGGTGATCTCATTCCGTCCAACATATTGAATTGGCTCATGATATAAATACCCTCCAAAAAAATCATTTGTACCCCTCCCATGTTTTTTGATTTTTAATTTTTATAATTTTATACTCCCTTCGTCCCTAAATAAATGTTTACTATTGACTTTCAAAGTAATTCTTCTTCAACTTTGATCTTAAATTATTTTGATTGTGTTATATTATACTTGATGCAAAATATAGGAATGGATTGTATTTTCATTGGTATAATTTTCATCAAGTATTATATAACACAAACAAAATAATTTAAGGTTAAAGTTAAAGAAGATTGACTTCGAAAGTCAATAGTGGACACTTATTTAGAGACGGAGGGAGTATATGTTATAAAACTGTGACACGGAAAAAACAGAATGAAAAATATAAAGTTTAACAGGTCAAAAGTATGAAACTGTTAAAAATTACGGAATAGAAACTGATAAAAAACTGCGTTGCACTGTAAAAAGATGGTACAAAAGGAATCTTTGTACATTTTTAGCACTTTTTCGCGGGCCAGGAGGTACCAATATTAGCACGATACTTGTCATCGTGTTGACTTTGGAAATGTTAGTGGGTTATGTCATGTTTAAGCTAAGTGTGTTTTATTAGTACGAGTAGCTTATAATTTTTACTACATCCGTCCCATATTAAGTGTTCAGTTTGACTTTTTGAAGTCATTTTCTTTTCACTTTGACCTTAATTTTTTTTTGTTTGTGTTATATTATACGTGATGAAATTTATACCAATGTGAAATACATTGAAAACACAATCCGTTCATATATAATGCATAAAGTATTATATATATATATATATAAAAAGTTAAGGTCAAAGTTAAAAAAGAAATACTAAAAATAGTCAAACTGGACATTTAATATGAGACTGAAGGAGTATTATATAATACTACAATTACCATGATGACGACTCCGTTTTGGGAGGTGGGCTCCCGCGAGTTCTTGGGCTGCCGGTTGGGTCGGCCCAAATGTATTTTTTTACTTAATAATCCACCGGCCCAAAATGAAAAAAAAACTTTACAAAACGGACCTTCAACTTTTAACTTTACCGGCTCATTCAGATAAAAAAATATCCGCGGAAAGATTTTCGAGTTGCGAACAAAACGAGCCCAATATTGCAATGCTTCTGAAATACGCACGATCTTATAAAAAATGTTCATGTTTAATATAAATAGGAAAAAAAACTTACAAATCGTACCCTCACTTTTAACTATTCACGACTTCTTTTTATATAATAAACTTTATTTATTACATATATAATAATATACACCAATTCATTAGAAAACAAATACTGCGGAAATATCTTTCGAATTGCTGAAACATAATAAGCTCAATATACTGATTGTTCTGACTATTCGTAGAGATCTGTTCCAAAGTAAAAAAAAACACCGACCCAAAATGGATAAAAAAAATTACAAAACGGACCCTCAACTTTTAACTATTTACGACTTCTTATATGATAAACTTTATTTATCAAATATATAACACATATCTACCGATTCATTCAGATAAAAAAATACCCGCGAAAAAATCTTTGAATGCGAACAAAACCAGTCAAATATTGCAATGCTTCTAGAATACGCACGCTTTTATAAAAAATGTCAAAATGTTTGGATCTTTACTCGGGCTCCTTTTAGCGCATGTGATCGGCCCAAATGGTAAATCTATAATATATGTAGACAAAAAGTACTCGGCCTATTAGTCTTTGTTACGATAACGATTGTATACCAAAAAATTGTTAAAACATACCAAAATACCGAAAACACGCTATTATCGAAGCTAATTCTTTCGACATTAGGTTAGTCCCCGGCGCAACACGCGAGCAATATGCCGACTCGTTCTATATATCATTTGTGGTTCAAAAGTGACACCATTTTGGTGTTGTTTTTAAGTTGGGTTAATAAGTCCAAAAGAACGGCCCAATATAGCCTTGTAAAAACAAAGTTGGTTTAAAATAGAATTTACCAAAATAACTTCAATTTTTTTATTATTTCTGACTTTTTTTTATAAAGTAAACAATAACCAAAACTATAAAAAAAACAAATAAAAAAACTTTTTTATAAATATTTTAACAAATATGTAACGATTTTTAAATATAAAATATACTGACAAAAAGACCTCTAGATTACGAATAAAACGAGCCCGGTATTGATATGCTCTAAACGTGCGTACGATTTTACAAAAAAAAAAAGCTTTCAAAACACACCTTAGCCTACCTAATAATTTTAAAAATTACCGTAAAGTTTATTTAAAAAAGTTAATGAAAAAAATTCTATTTACAATTTTATTGTTAAGTTGCCGTCTAAACGTTTGCTTGAAATTTCATCGCAGACTGATTAAACTGATTGAGTACATCCTGATTAAACAATGCTCGAATATTCAACTATCAATTATGTTCGAAAAGCAAAACAAAAAAAATAAATAAAAAAATAGCCCCGCCGCAAAGCGCGAACACCAATCTTTCTCGTTATTATTCTAT
>BQNB010116461.1:1534-21360 GCA_026074375.1 Tanacetum coccineum
AAGTTTGGTTTTTAATTCTTCTTTTTCTTTTACAGCTTCTGCTAATAGTTTCTTATGATATGTAAGCACATCAGTTTTATCATCTAAATCAATTTTCATAAATCTAATCTTTTCCTCATACCAAAGTTGATTTTTCTGATGAGTAACTAATTGAGCCTCTACCTTTTTTAAAGCTTGAGTATAGGCTTGAATTTCTATACTAGCATCACCAAGTTGTTCCCTTTGTTCATCATATAATTTTTTAAGTTTAGCATAAGATTCCACACATTCTTTAGAACAAGATGTTACCTCAGTGTCTGAGCCTGAATTGCTGTAAGCCATCAAAGCAAAGTTCTCTTGTTCATCCTCTGCATGATCAGTCCAATCAACACCTTCCCCATCAAGAGTTACCAAAGCATTAGGTTCCTCCCATTTTCCAGGTCTCCTTCCATTGTCTTTTGATTTATATCCAGTATTTCCTTTTGATCCGCACCCTTTCTTGTGACAATTGTAGCATTCGACTTTGGTCTTGTCAAATCCAACTGGTTCCTTGACATCAAAATGCAGCTTTCTCCCTGTCTTCTTTTAGAACTTCTTTAATCTCATGGAAATCATGGCCACTTTCCATTTCAAGTCCATCTCTTCTAAATCAAACTCATCAAGCTGCTCCAGATCTTCATGATCTAAATGTGGACCACTGGATTGATTTGCAAAGAATGAGTACATGATTTCATCAGTGTATGATGAAGAGTTTTCCCTTTGTGAGTTATAGCCAGAAGAAGTAAAAACCCCATAAGCAGTACTAACATCAGTAGTACTGCTAGTGCTTTCAGAAGAAACAAAGGCAACATTCTGTTCACTAGAAGATGATCTAGTAGAGCCTTTAATATCAGACTCAAAGACTCTAAGATTGTTATAGAGATCATCAATACTAAGATTATCCACTCCTGGCTTGGTCCTGATGACTAAGGATAAGGAAGAAGGTAAAGACCTAAGGAACTTCTGATTGGCATCTTTAGTGGAGACACCTGCACCATGAATCTCAAGTTGACTCAGAAGACTCTAAAACCTGTCATAACCTTTGTGCAGTCCTTCTGAGTTGGATACAGAAAAGCCTTTAAACTTTTGCTTTAAAATGTATTTTTGCATCTTCTTTGATTCATCATTGCCACCAAATCTGGATTTGATAGCATTCCACATCTCTTTAGCATCAGTCATCTTGTGAAATTTTGCTAAATGGTCTTCTGGTAAAGCCATAAGCAAGGTTGTCCTTGCTTTTCTTTCTCTTTCTCTGGCTAAAATTTCTTCAGCAGTTTTAGGAGGCAGAACATTTATTACTCCATTTGTATCTGTTGAGACACTTACAGGACCATTTCCCTTTTGTATGACTTCCCATATAGGATAGTCTGTATGGCTCAAGTAATGTTCTATTTTCATGGCCCAAATGTCATACTCAGATTTCTTCAGAATACGGAGTTTAATGGTTGACACAGTGTGAGGGGCTTGTTGTGTTGGTGTTTGTGGTGGTGGTGGTGGTGGATTTTCATCATCGACTCCTGCCATTGAATAGATCTGAATGGTAAAGGTTTTAATACGGATGGGTTTTGGCTTCTTCTTACTTAGTGTTCTATACAATCTCTGATACCACTTGTGATCCTAGAATTAATAGATCTTTCTAAGCCTGTTAAGGGTGGTAGACAATCTGGCATAAATACAAAACTAACTTCAAGAGAAACAATGACTATGCACAATTTAAGTTATGCGAAACTAAATTATATTGCTAAGAAGAACAATGATAATCAGAACTTGATTACTATTAATATGTAGGGTACTAGATTATAATAAATATTAATATTTGTGAACTTGTTTATGAAACTTATTATCTTAAATCTAGTGTCGATATGGTTCCTTGTATACACCATGGAACACCCTAATGGCTTAAATCTGGATAGATCCAAACTAACTACAAGAGAAACAATGACTATGAACAATATAAGTTATGCGGAAACTAACTTATATTGCTAAGAAGAACAATGAATAAAACAGAACTTTGATTACTATTAATCTGCTAGGTTACAGATTACTAACTATAACCAGCAGTATTAATACTACAATTGGCAGTACTAATGACTTAGGGCTTGTTTGTTAAATTTTTTTATTAAGTCATGTTTAATTAAAAGATGACTTAATGCAGACATGCTCAGTTTTATTACTTAATATTTTCAGTCATATTTCTCTATTAAGTCACAAACAAACAATTTTCACATGACTTAATCAATTCAATTTTTTTCATAGCAAGTCAATTAAGTCTTTATCAAACACCACCTTAGTTTATATTCTTCAATCTTCAATAGCAGCACTAAGTCCTTCCAGCAGTATAAACTTGTAGAAGCCCTTTAATTCCTAACAAACAGTCATATCAGCAACTTCTTTGACGGCAAAAAAGGAAGCAGTTGCAACCTTTAAGGCCTCTGCACCGACACTGGTTTGCTTATCCGAAAAATAAGAACTGATTATTGCGACTTAAAGTTGTATATTGAGTTCCAAACATATACTGTCAGTAAAAGTCATGCGCCCTATAAGCAAAATTGGCTGCCAATTGCAAGCACAAAATGAAATAAGGAATTACCGATATATATGGCGCGAAGGAATTTTTATTCATCTGTACACCATCAAATGGTGGATTCCATGCTTGAATCTATTGTAACTAATGCATTGTATCTAATTCAAACATACACAGCGTTTCTTATGTTATTTGTCAAACAATAAGGTTCAAAAAAGTAAGATGAAAGAAGCCACTTACGTATATCTCATAAAGAGCATGGTATTTCTTAAGATTGTCAAGAACTGCATGCTCATTCAAGTAATCCAACCTAGTCATGTCATCCACCCCACCATAGGTAACATCAGCATCTCTTAGTAACAGCTTTTTTGCAAAAGCAAGAACCTTTACAATGACATATAAGGATAGACTAATCAAAGATACTTACAGCTAATTAGCCTCGCTACAACTAAGGGTTCACTTATACATATTCAAGTTTATAAACATAAGACCTCAAAAAACGTGCAGTGGTTCTTAAAGCATAAAATTGCATACATGTTGTTTGTTTTACTTATACGGCTAACAAATGTTAAGCAAAGCACCCCTTAACTTATCACCAACACAATTATCTCACTCCTATTAACATTTTTAACATAAGAAATTATACACAGTAAAATACACCTTCTAGTAATTTTTTCCGTAGTTTAGCAAGTATCAATAATTGTATTTAGTTAGCAAATAAAAATCCAAAAGTGCATCCCTTATCAAGCACTTATGTTTTACCTCAAAGATGTAGATATCCAACTTCTCATTTGAAGCTTCATCGCGAAGAACTTTCGGTGCCATTCACTCACGTTGTTTACCCAAAAATCCAAACTTCAACATCGAAAAACAATTGAAAAAAAAATCAAAAATTGAAATCCTACAAAAAAACCCCTAAAATCTACCATAAATTATCACGTTATCAAACTAAAAAATAAGAATAAAAGTGAATTACCTAAATAACCTAGTAAATTTAGAATCGTTGTTCACCACCAACCGAGAGAAACCTAGTAACACGAATAAGATAGGGTTTACACCCACAAAGTAAAACATCATTAAAAAAAAAAACAATATGAGTAAAAAAGTGCACATGTAGAAGGAGGTCGCCGATGGGTTTTATAAAAGCATTATTGCTTTTAAAATCATCTTCTTGATGACCCTTTCCACATGATTTTGTAACATAACCTAATTTTATTTATGAGAATGATAAAGCTGCTATAGATATGTGTTTTAGAGAAAGAAATAGATTCCAAAAAGTGATAGATTTGGAGGTGGGAGCATCGGCCTAAGACACGTGTTTATGGAAGAAAGACACGTATCTTAAAACCGTACCGGATTGAGGAATACAACCCAAACAAACATGCCTAAGTAGCCCAAACAAAAAAACTCAGGCTTTTGTCACCACATGTGATGATAATTAGTAGTATGTATAATAGACAACTTTTTTCTTCATTCTTACACTCTAAAATTGGGAATTTTAATTAGGAGTGTAGGACCGTTAGGACTTTGGAGTACCAGATGGGCAAATAATACCCATTATGTTCTTTCCGCTTCCGCCCAATGGACCCGATTTACTAACTTCTCTTTTTTTCTTTAAAAATAGTTAGCCTTGTCCATTTCGCCCAAGCCTTCTCTAAAATGGTCCAAATCAGCCCAATTTTATGATTATGGGCCATACTTGCCGCCTCTATTTTGTATAGAGTTAATTTCATGTTTGGTCCTTATGGTTTACACGAAATTGCATGCTTGGTCCTAAAACGAAAAAAATTACACCAATGGTCCTTATGGTTGTCCAAATTGGATTGTCCGGTCCTTTGATCGACTTTCCATCCAATTGCAAGTTAAGTGCAAAGGCATTATCGTCATTTCATGTTCAAATAAACCACATGGACCATTTATGTAACATTTTTTTTTCAAATTCTTTATTAATTAATAAAAAAGAAAATAAAATTAATTTTGGTTTGCTTCATCAAATTCAATCTTCATCATATTTAATCTTCATCAAACTCAATTCCGTCAAGCTCATTTTCTTCCGGCAAGCTCAGTTTTTCCGACGAACTATACTGTATATACTACACACTAAAAATTCAATCTGCCAATCTTATAAAAACGCTCCATCCAAGCTACAAATCCCACGTCACCAAAAGATTAAAAAAATTATCAATAAAATCAATAGTAACCACTAATAAAGTTATTAGTTTTCCTTTGTCGTGGTTATACTTTCGACAAACTTTTTTTTCGATTTTTTTTAATTAAAATTTGTGACTGAAAAAGTTCACATGTGATTTTCTTTTACAAATCATGTCTGATTTTCATAAATCACATGTGATTTTTCATGACAGAAATTTCGATACTCACAAAAATAACTCCAAAAAAAGTTCGTTGAAAGTATATAAAAATGCTCTTCTATATAAAGTATAATTTTCGTCGCGATGGTATGGTTCGTTCTGCGTAATGATTAACGGTTCTTGAGATAATTTAAAAAAAAATTAAAGTGCTCTTTTTTAATTTGATGAAAAAATGAGTGGGCAGGATAGATTGAATTTAGATTTAGACGTGCCTTTGCATAATACCTTATTTATAAAAGTCATATTTTTATTAGTTTTGCATTAAGATATAAACAACATTTTTATTAGAATTTTTAATCTTTAGATAATTTTGGGTTTAAACTTTTCTCATACAAATTAATGCCGGTAAAGAAAAAGAAAAGAAAAAAAAGTTTTGGGGTTCTATTTTTCTTGGGGAGAAAGATACACTCGAAGATCATCTAATAACACCTATAAACATAAAAAAAAGAACACACACACACTCGACACTTCCGCTTGAAAGACCAACACCAACGATTTTCTTCTTGTTTCACTTTCAATCAAAACCTAAAAACACCCACAATATTGCTGTTGGTAATTCTTTATTCTCATTTTGTTTGTATTGCTTTTTTTATTGCTGTTTAATTAATTGTTCTTCTCTGGTGCAGGAGATGGATAATTTATTGAGCTCAGAAGGCGATTCTCAGAGGACTCAGTATGTACCCTTTAATTACCTCTATTATTTCTGTAAATTTTGTTCAATTTAAGATCTCAACTTTGTAAAATAACCACAACTAGGTTTTAAATCTAATATTAACTTGGGAGACAAGTTATTTGCTGAGTATATATTAATAATAAATGTGAAATTTTGACATACAACAACAACAACAAACCCAATCCCGCCTGAGCGGGGTATGGGGGAGGTGGAATGTAGACAGATCATACCCCTACCTAAGTAGGGAGAGTGCTTAGAAAGACCTCCGGCAAGTGTATGTGAATATCCTAGGTTTCTGACTAAACGTAAAAGAGTAGTTTAGCTATGAGCTAAATCCGACATTGCAATTTGCATAAAATGCACAATGAAAACGCAACAGGACCACAACTATCACTTGTTGTGATAATGATATCTGGCATCTTTTATTCCAAAATAAATCTTACTTGAAGAGCGAAACAGATGGTCCTTGCTTAGATCAATTTTTCGATTGTCAGTACTTGACATATTTCAACATAATCTAAGATTTTGATAAAAACAGTGTTACTATTTTATTTATGAATTTGTTTATAGTAGAAAGAGGATGGTCATATAAGCTGATTTTTTGTTTATGAAATAGGTATCCATATGTGACGGGTACATCTGTCATTGGGATCAAATACAAAGATGGTATTCTCATGGCTGCTGACATGGGAGGTAAGATGCTTAATTGTTAAATTATCTCACTTATGAATAGGTTACTTGATACAACCGACTTCTGTATGACTAAATTCCATGTGCTTCTTCTCGTAAGGGATGTACTGTGCAACTTGATACAAGGGTTTTACTACTACTTTAAAACTTGACCAGGTCAAGTTGACCTCATTTTGCAATTTATCTTTGAAGTTGTTAGAGGCGATCATTATGCAACATATAATGTGACAGAAAACGTGTGAAGTAGTTGGATCATACCAAAAAACAGTATGTTTCTTTATATTCGGATAAAAAATTAACGTACTCCTGCTTACAAGAATTCTTTATCATCTTTTACCACAAATGTACTTTAAGCCAGAACATTTTCAAGTAGCAGAACTAGAATGCAAAGAATGATCAACAACATCCTGATGCAATTTTTTGCAGTATACTGCATTAAAGTTAAACACATTATTTATTTCTACTATGTAAATGTGAATTTCTTGTTAAACAACTGTCAAATGCAAATGAAGTTTATTTGCTTGTTTTGCTTTACATGTAACAGACGTGCAAGTTGTTTTGTACCTTTTTGGTGATAAGCCAAAGTATCTATGTGCTGTAGACCCATATTTGTTTTCATTTGTACTGCCTTGGGGTCTTAAAGTTATTAGCAACTGAATCATAGTATTTTGCTATCCCAAGAAACAATGTATGCAGTGTAAATAATTTTTGTTTTGAAAATACAACCTAAAACAACAGTGAAGCAAAATTTGCTCAAGTACTATGTGAATCACCTGTACCGAATTCTGCTAATACTGCTTGGTCACTTGTACATTTTCACAGGGTCATATGGATCCACCATTCGCTACAAGAGTATTGAGCGATTGAAGCAAGTCGGCAAATATACTCTTCTTGGTGCAAGCGGGGAAATTAGTGATTACCAGGAAATTCTAAAATACCTTGATGAACTCATGTAAGTATCCGTGGTTCATAATTTATTGAGTTTAGTTCTTGAAGGTGACTCCATCTGTCTTAGCTATGCAGTGAGTGTAAGGTTGTCAAAAATGGTTTTGGTCGTTTAGGCTATCAGCTTGGATTTGAGAAATTTTGTGTTCGCATTGAATACAAAGATAATAGTAGATCCATGGAAAATACACCATTGGTGATTTTGACTGTTAACTCGCTTAGTTTAAATTGTCTCTATTAACGCTAATATGTTGATATTATCTATTTGAAACTCCCAACTTTATTTGAATATATATTGTAATTAAAAGTTTTTGACAGTATCTGATACTTCATACAGCTTGCACGACAATATGTGGGATGATGGAAACTCACTTGGCCCCAAAGAGGTGCACAATTATCTTACGCGGGTCATGTACAATCGCCGGAACAAATTTGATCCTTTATGGAATTCTCTTATACTCGGTGGAGTGAAAAACGGCCAGAAGTATCTTGGATCGGTAATTCCTGGACCACACTTTTATTTCACTTCTGGGTTTTCTTCATCTTTTCTGACGCATATCAGTTCTACTTGAATCAATATGTATTCTAAATGGCATATGACAACTTCTGTTTTCTTTTGTATTTACATGCAGGTTAGCATGATTGGCGTGCATTTTGAGGACGACCATGTTGCCACCGGATTTGGTAATCACCTTGCCCGCCCAATTCTTCGTGAAGAATGGAGGGATGACTTGACTTTTGAAGAGGGTGTCAAACTGTTGGAGAAATGCATGCGCAACCTTCTATATCGTGACAGATCTGCTGTCAACAAAGTTCAGGTGAGTCTTTATGTGTTGATGTGATTCCAGTAATCTTACGTATTGCTGTTTTGTTTCATTTATCTCTAAAATTTGTATTCGCTAGAGGTGTGAATACGGGTGATTTGTATTATGGGTTAAAATGGGTAATTTTGTGTGTGCATCAAAATCGTTTGGGTTAGGTTAATTAAAAGACCAAATCATTGTATTATGATAACGTTCATACTGTTTATTTGTATCGATTAGGAGGTTGTATGGATTTAAATGTCCAATGGGTTAAACAAAGAGCAAGACGCCCAAGTTGTAATTTTTATTTCTAAAACCTCACAGAACCATTTTATATCGTAATTCATAAACTTGGATGATAATTGAAATTAAATATTTTTAATCATTTTTGACATAATTACCTACAAAAATTTGTAAATTTTGGATAGTTGTTTTGGGTTGACCCGAATTACACCAAAAACATCTCTGGTTTAACTACCAATCTGTCTTGACCTGCCCAGTTTTTACTACTCTTTTTGCTTGTACACATTCTATATTTATGGATGAAACACATTATTTTGGCGCTTAAATGCATCTTTGTATCATTAGATGTTGAACATTTTGTTTCTGACTGCATAGCTGTTTAAAACAACAGATAGCAAAGATCACAGAGGAAGGCATGACCATCTCCCAGCCATACTCATTGAAGACTTACTGGGATTTTGCCGCTTTTAAGAATCCAACTGTGGGTGCCGAGGGATCATGGTAGACATCCAAGTTTCAAGTATCCAAAAATGATGTTATTTTAATGTTTTCAGATGTTTCTGGGGTTACTTGTATTAAACATTGAATATGCAGCGAAATTGAATTGATCTATGTGTTGATGTGATTTTAAGAATCATATGTATGGATTTGTTGAAGTTAGTCATGGATCCTTACATTTTGCCTTTACATTTTGTTCGTTTGTATATGTGGTGATGTTCTTTTATAGGATCCTGCAGCTTCTTATTTCTAAACGATAACCTCTTTAGCAGTGTGCATCATGGCAACAATTTTTTAAATTCCCCCGTACTTGCAGAAACAGCATGGATTTAATGTCAGGTTGAACTTCACACATATCTGCTTGAAACGACTTGTACAGCTCTACGTAAGCGCTTTGCATCAAATATTATTGAGCTTAGTCTTTTGTTTGTGTTAATTGTATGTATGCACCGTCTTTTTTGTTTGCGCTAAATATACTATATGGTCTCACGAGTATACCTCGGTGTACAAGGTGAAGTACAGGTGAGTCAAAACCCCCATCCTTTTTAGCTAATTAAGCTCTAAAATGCAACATGCTCCATTGAGCATTTGTTGTCCTGAAACTTTTGGCAAGTGTACTTTTTATCGGCATTTGAGTGGCATGTTGACCAATAGGTTGTGGGCTCAAGTATTATCGAGACATATCTAAAGTATAGGTGGTTTAAAAGGTGAAAATCTGC
The DNA here is from genome assembly GCA_026074375.1 of Tanacetum coccineum. Taxonomy (NCBI): domain Eukaryota; kingdom Viridiplantae; phylum Streptophyta; class Magnoliopsida; order Asterales; family Asteraceae; genus Tanacetum; species Tanacetum coccineum. The sequence continues at coordinate 11,017 of BQNB010116461.1, forward strand.
CTTTCAACTGAAAAGAAAAGTTAATTTCAAAATCAGTTCAACATTGAACTTTTGTTTTCCTTCACGTTTTTTAGCTAATAATCTGCAAATAGTATAGTGAAAACGTCAATAAAAACTCGTCTAGCTGTTGAGTGGTCTAAGCCCTGAAGCTATATGATGCTAACACCCATGTTAGAAATTGGTAGGGTTTGTGATGATCCTGGATATCTTACTAGAATCGTGTTGAGTTCACTTTCCGTATAAAGTATTTCGACCCTATAGATGCCTGGGTTGCACGAAATCCTTATCGGGATAATTCTAGAAGAGAACACTTTGTATTTTAGGCACCAGATTACAAAGCAAGAACAATGAAAGAATTGTATGTGTTTTTTCGTATCTATAAATGAGGCTAATGAATCTGTTTTAAAACAAATTCTAGATGACAGTTTTATGCGGTTAAAGTTGGTTGAAACCAACTCTCACAACTATTTTTTAACAGCTGGACCCTAGCAAGGGGTTCTGCCCCTTGACCCCGCAAGAGGACGCAACCCCCTTGACCCATGCATTTTTGTCATGGTCGAAAACATATTAGCCCAACGAGTGTGCACTCCACACTTTCCTAACTCATATCCGAGCCGAATATGAAATCTCATTAGTCTCTAGTAAATCGTCATTACCTAAATGGTCGTCGATGACACTAAAATCACCAACATAGCATACACCAATGCTCGTCTAGCTTAGTGGTCCAATGTACCATCAACATTTATTGACAAATTAGGGTTTAATCCCTGAGGTATGCTACATCCATTAAAATTTGTACAAAAGAATTTCCACAAAATGATGTGTTATATATTCATTGGAAGATGAAAATATAAAAGTAAGAAAGAGAATTGATTAGAATGATTTTCATTGGTGACAAGTCATTTTGTGAAAGATTCTTTGTAAATATTTTGTGAATGTAGCATTTTCCTTAATCCCTATGAAAAAAAAACAAATTATTCGAAAATATAAGTTGCGAACAGGATTCATAGTTTGTGAACCTTTTAATTTACATGCTTTGCAAATATCCGTTTGCATATTCCTTATCTTTTCCTAAATTTTGGATGTTTTGCGAACCTTTGCGATTCACAATTGTTCGCAAGGTGTTGCGAACCACATTTCCGCTCAATAAAATATTCAGATAAAGTCCTCCACAACTCAATCGCAAGGGTTTGTAACGGCTTCGCAAGGGTATGCAACACCTTTGCGAAATCTGTGGCTATTTTTCAAAATTTCATTTTAGGAGGGTTAGTTACTCATTTTCTAAAAACAAAAAAAATGCATGTCCCACTTTAACAAAGAAACTACAAACACAATTTTGTGTTTTTTATATGTCTTTTATAACTCAACTTTCTTTTTTCAAAATAAAAGAAAGGGTCACATAAATATGTTTTCTAAGTTTTTTGAAAAATTAAAGATAAAATCACATGTTTCGTCTTTGTCATCATCCCTATTTGAATTTTAATTACATAGACAATCTTTATTTTTAAAGTATTTTCACTCCTTATTACGAAAAATAAGAACTAGATGTGTACTAAAAAAGATAGAGAGTATTCGTGTAATAAAAATAAATAAATTATTACAGAGTTGATCTTTATTTTTTTTAAAAGGGACCATCTATGCAATTAATTTGAGAATTAGGTATCAATGGTGTAATTAAAATTAAATAGAGACGATGGATGTGAGTGTGGGTAAACCCTATGCAGTTAATCTCGGCGATATCTCGGATCTCGGAGCTAGAAAAAATCTCGGCTCCAAATCTCGGTGGTAAATATCGGAACCGATATTCTCGGCGATATTGGACGAGATTTTGATATCGGATCTCGTTTTGATAAAGAAAATCTCGTTTTTGACTTTTTTTTCTTTTTTCTGGCAGCCCACATAGTGTTTTGGCAGCCCACTTCTTTTTAAAACCTACTTAAAACAATTACGTTTGACACTTTTATGCTATGTTTTATGTTTAATCTTTTATGATTTTAATATATATATTTAATATTCTAGATAATATAAAAACCGATATCTCACCGCGATAACCGATATTTCAAATCTCGGTCCTTGAACGATATTTGAAATCAGACCGAGATAACTGCATAGGGTAAACCACATAGATTAGGGCTAATCACGGTCCGAAAACCAGACCAGACCGGATCAAAAATTGATTTTCTCCAAACCATCGGACCGAAATGGTCAATCCATGTCAGGTCCATCCGGTTGGGCTCAATCCAACAAAGCATAATTGCAGGTTTTATATAAAACCAAACAGGACCAAACATTTAATTTTGTCATAACTTAATTTTCTATCAGCAACTAAACGTGATGGTTTCTCTTTGTAACTAGGGATGACAACGGGTGAGAAAAAACTCATAACTCATGGGTACCCGCATGTAAATGGGTGGGTAATCCTGTTATTTTTCACCCGCGGGTGGGTTATGGGTGAAAATTTGTACCCATCGGTAGGTGACGGGTAATGCGTACCCTTCATGGGTGTACGCATTTAAGAAACCCACGAGTGTACCCGCCTAAATACTTACAGGTATACCCCTAAACCCATTTATGTTAAAATACAATTTATTATACTACTTAAATATTTGTGAGGTTGCTCGTATACATTTAATAACTACCAAAATCTCTAGACTACATAGTAAACTAATCGTTTTTTTGAGTTACAAGACTAAACGATAAATATGAAAGATCAAACTTTCAAAGATGTATACATGATATATCTCAGTACATGTATGTGATTTGGTGTAATGATTATTAATTTTTCTAGTTTTAGACATGTCATTATGTATTTTGTGAACTTGGTATTTAGAAAATTGATATGATGTCTTATTACCTAGTTTCATAGTTAGTTTACATATCATAGTTTTATGATTTTGTTTCATTTCATAAACTTACGGTTTTACCAACAGGTGATGATGGGTACCCACGAGCGAGCATGGGTATGGGTAAAAAGTTTTACTAAAAGCAGTTTAACCGCCTAAGTGAATGAATACAAGCATCATCTGTTGTCTGTCGGTCGCCTCATTCAACACATCCGAATGGACAACACCGGACGGTCAAACAAGCGGCGACACGTCATCAGTCCGACGACCATCCAATCACTGAATGACGATATAGTCGGCACCATATTCTCGTTTCTTGATTTCATTCATCTCATTCGCTGCTCTGCTGTCTGCAACTCATGGTTATTATCTTCTTCTTAATTGCTCCCTTTCATGTTAATTATGCTGCTCCCTATAAAACTAGTTCAATTTTGATCTGGTTATGTTTTTTTCTCAATTTAAGGTGTCTAAGTTATGTTTTGTGCAATGCAAGGTTTTTTTTTCGACTTTTCGGAAGCCATTACTAGTTACAATTTTAGCCGAATTGACTTTTAAATAATCCATTATAACCATACATCACATTAGCTAACCAATCAAAGGTTTTTTCGACTTTTCCAAACTTGTCGTTTGTTAATTTTTCAGCTCAAATGGTTGTTAGCTAATGTGATGTATAGTTATAATTGACCATTTAAAAGACATTTCGGCTAAAATTGTAACTAGTCGAAATAACCTTGCATTGCAAAATAAATAACTTGGATACCTTAAACTGATAAAAATTAAGTTGAGTACCTAAAAGTCAATCTGGCGTAACGTAACGTGTGATACCTTTTTGTGCGATTTGCGCTTTAAAAAAGGCTATTTGTTGGTGAAATAAGCTTCTTAGGTTAAAGTTTGATTACATATTATCTACGGAGTAACATAATAGGTGATGGTGATTCTTACTAGATTGCTACTTAAAAATAAAAATAAGCACTTTACGTTTGGATTATCTTAATTCATGCTTATCTCGAATTGGGGGTGTTTTTTAATCTTATTTATGGACTTATCAGCTTATATGTTTTCGGCTTATATTTCATAAGCTCAATTTTTTGAAGCTTTTGGGCTTATATAAGTTTGTTATGACATAATAATCTTATATGAGCCGAAATTATATAACCTCATAAGCCCATAAATAAGCTTAAACAAACACCCCCTTAGACCTTAGTTCCCTTAGAAGTAGAGAAAAGAAGGTTAGGCGGTATAAAGTTTCTTCTTATTAAAACCCTATCATATAACCTCATATAAGCTTAACCAAACACTTGATTGAGCTTATTTTAGTTAAGCCTAAACAAATTGTAATTTATTTTATCAAATAGTAACAAGCTTACACTCTTGCTATAGGAAACTGCTTATTGTACTCCATGAGCAGATAATTGAAAGCAGTTTAGATTGTCCGATCGCTCCACTCTGTTAAAGCATAAGCAGAAAAGACAGGCAATCCCAAACGACCTCTTAGTGTATTATAAGATACTTGCTACATATTGGGGTTAATTTGTTGGAGCATGCCCAAATGTTATATACATGGTTACTTTTTAAATCAAGTAGTCGTTTTCTCTAGATATTTGATTAATGGTCGGATGTTCATGAGAAGGTCCCTTGTAATCACAAAATAATTTTTTAATAATTAACCCATTTTACCCATTACCCATTTAGCCAACCATAACATACCCAACCCAAAACAAGCACAAAAAAACCCGGCCCAACATTTAAATGTACAAAATAGCCCCTCAAACTATGCATCAAGTTACGAAAACTACCCTCACTTTTACGCTATTTACAAATTCGACCCGATAAACTTGACCCGCCGCAGCGAAGCGCGGGTGTCAATACTTGTTTCATCTAAGGGTAACCTAATTCCTGTGCTAGATGTTGAAGTGTTGGGCCTACATTATTTCAATGCCTCTTGAGCGGTAGCTTAATGTTAAAATTAGCATCTGAGTATCCTTGTTATGTCCTTAATTTGAGTAAAGAAGACCTTTTCGAGGTATGTGCTTGATTTGTGCTCAGGAGACATTTCACCCTTGAGAAGGCGGGCCTTTTATTTTATATTCTTTTTTGCTTTGAAGTAATTCTAGACTTTTATCTTTTTTAGATGACTAATAGTGAGAAGTAGTGACTATTGCGTCGCAGACTTCAGAATGTGCTTTTAGCCATTCTGTGACAAATTAAGTTGTTTGGGATCCTCGATATGATACATGAGCTTAAGTAGAAACGACCCTCTTTGTTATAGCGGATTATAACCACTGAGCCACTTTTCATTACAAACAGTGAAACAGTTATGCTTAACCTTTCACTTACTCTCTTCGTGTATGATTCATTTTTGTGAAGGAGCAGAGTCATATATAAATCAAAGTTATTCCAGACGTTGTACCGCAAGCAAAGATGGATATTTGGTGGCGACTTCGACGTATCCACTTCTTCAGTAGGAACCTGGAAAAGACAACTTCAGGAGTTGGCTATTGGTCAACATCGGTCTAGTTTACATGCAGGTTCTGTTGATATCTATCAATGGAAAGGTCATACGGCTGGGTAATCTATCTTTTCTTCTTAAAGATTTGGCCCAACTGCTTCTTTGTTTTACACATGCTTGCAAGGATGAATTCTCATTTGTATATTAATGTGTTTCTGTAGGATTGATAGGTGCAAAATGAAGATGGGATTACTCCTCACTGGCGGAAGTGGCAAGGTAGAAATCAATTTATGCACAAACAAAAAATCGTTTGGATTAAGCTTAACGTGCAGTCCATGTTTCATAAATAAGTCATCTTAAATGTGAGCATTTAACTGATGTTGGTTACTTGAATTATAGAACTATATATACGTGATTCGGTTATTCCATCTAAAACATGAGATTGATATGCACATAGCCACATCTTTGTACTTTGTAGTATGTCCATTTATCTTTGTGATTTTAAATTAATTTTTTTTAGTGATATTGGAGTTTAGGTTGGAACTATCTATACATCGTATTGATTATCATCTTTTTTAATAGGTGATGCGTCTGTGGTCTGTAGTAAGACACAAATGTCTGGCTGAGTATCAGCTTCCACTTACGGGCTCTTTGATTGACTTCAATTTTGACGAGAGCAAGGTAATTTTTTATACATTACATTGAAAATTGAGAGCTTTATATCTGCTTTTGTTCTCAATGCCTTTTTTGCTCGTTTTAAAAGTCGATTACTATGTTCGTTTGGATTTTAAGTCGTTTTTGTGTTTTCAGCTCTCAACTTTTTATAGAGTACGAGGAATAGTTCTCTTTTTCTATTTTAAAGATGGTCTATCATAGTACATGATGTCTAAAGATAGTGAATTTTTCGCTGCATCTTCGGTAGGTTGTAGGATTAGTAGCAAGTCAGATATGCATATGGAGGCGCAGTGAGAAGAGAAGTATATTTTCATCACAAGGTGGTCAATTTCCTAGGGGTACTTGCATGTGGTAAGTTGCATGTTAGCTTTTATTTTTGTGATTGTTATCAAACTTGCATGCTGTTATTTTAATATGCTTATGCTGGGATGAACGCATCTATTATTAAGTGAGCGCAATATATCATTTCATTGCAGTTATGTAGATCCAGAGGCTGTTGTTGGATGCGAGGATGGGAGAGCTCGTGTCTTCGATATGTATGGCAAGAAATGGTCTAGAATCATAAAGTATGTACTACTCTATATGCAACCTCTTTAATATTCTGTGCTCCTTTTAGCTTCATATTGTTAGATGCAATATTAGGGTGCGTTTGGTACAAGGAAATGAGGGCTGTGAAATGGAAATGCTCTTATTTCCCCTGTTTGGTGCCACCGAGACTTCAAAACGCGGAGATTTTGAACTCTTGAGCCTGCTATATCTGTGGAAGCTTTTTTTAGCCTTTACGACCACCAATGTTATAATCTTATGTTTGAACTGAGTCTTTATTAAAGGTAGGGGTATTTTGTATGTTTTTTACTATTCTGGTGTTAGTGACCTCACTTTGGGTGGCCTTCTTTGTTTTTTTTTGTTCTGTGACCTTTTCGCATGTACGTCTTTTTGAACACTTCTTAAGATTTTGTTTTGCTATCAGTGTATTGGTTTGCTCACGATCTTGATATTTCATTGCAATGTTCTTATCCACTAATGTATACAGTATCTAGTAAGTTTCTGGTTTTCAACTCAAAACCAAATACGATAGGGCTTGATTATAGAAAACTTGAAACGATAAATTTCTTAAAAGATGTGCTAAACACGACCACTTGTCACTGTTGAGATATTATCCCCAAAATGGCTTTCCCAATAACTGATGTTCTGTGCATACCCACATGAATACGATCTTCAGTGAGTAACTTTCTGTTGTCGCTAACGAAGGGATTGATGACCATAATTTTTTGGCGATGATGTTTGCAGGATGCATGAGGGACCAGTTACATGTTTATCTTTCAGTGATGACCAGTTGCTTATTGGCGGTTCCTCTTATGGCCGTATATCCTTATCAGATCTTTCATCTGATCAGCAAGTAGCAGCACTGAAGACCAATGATTATGCAGGTTAGATATATTTCGTTTGTCTATATTCATTTGATCTCTTCCTTTTTTTACAGTTGCATTTTGTTTTATTCGTGTGGCTCATAAGGCATCTTTATCTTTCGACTTGTACTGTTTCGCAACAGATTTGAGCACTTTGTGCTACAATTCACGTTCACATACATTATTTGCTGGGTCGAGATCAGGACGCGCAACTGCTTTTGACCTAAGGTATGGTAACCTTCATATGATAATAGTTGCACACAAACAGACATGATGCATATATGCCAATATATGACCATATTTATATCTTGTGTGATGTTCAGGACGATGAAACGATTGTGGGAGGTAAGAGTGAGTCCAAATATCCTATGCTCAATTCAACATATGAGGGATGATGTCTCAGTATTAGCAGTGGGAGGAATAGATGGTGTGCTGCGTCTTGTGGACCAGCAAAACGGCGACATTTTATCAAGTTGTATAATGTATGAAAGTAGCAGAAAATTGTATCGTTCACAAAATCCCCAGTCAAATGTTACAAGGAAAAAGGGGATAAGAGTTGCGGAAGATGCACGTTTCGATTTAATGCCTAGAACGTCCAGACCTTCTATTAATAGTTTAGCTGTCGGGATGCAAAAAGTTGTCACTACACATGCTGATGGATACATCAGAGTTTGGAGATTCGGGAAATGAGTATTTTTTTTATAGAGTTTTAGACAATGTACTTTTGTACGTGATTAGACAAATGTCTGCCGTGTAACATCTAAAGATTTAACATGTAACATCCGTATAAACCTTGTATGTATGTCGTTATAAGAAGCCATAGTCGTGACAAGTGAACATTATAGCTTATAAGTTCATCTGCATACTTCAAGGTCACCGCTGAATTCTCAATCTGTCCTGGGCTGGATATATGACGGTTAAATCTCGTCTTTAAAGACTCAGCCTGGTATCGTTCATATCATTACATGGATGGCAGGTTATGAACCATAGGGTGGGATAGCAGGCTGGCCGAGTGGGTTAAGGTCAAACCGAGGGTTTTTACCCTTGGCATTTTCTCGGCCCATGAGCAAATTTTCTGTCATGATAATCCTTTAAGACGGCGGTTGTCACTTGTCACCGATTGAATACTAATGACTCACATTCATTTTAGCAGACGTCCTAACCTCCGTCTCTTACTCATTACTCAAATATTCGCAAAAATTACTCGCAATTTATATATACCACACCTCCATCGCCTTTGTACCTCAATTGTGACCGGCATCACCATTCCTGAGTCTTTAAATGATCACCACGTGCGAGGGTAGCCCCTCATAACAAGGTCCCCACGGAACTCTTAAATAGGCCCAAGTCCGGTTTGTGGGTTTTCTCAAACCCTCTGAATTATCAAATACCATCCCTAAAAACAAAAACAACCCTAAAACTCTCATATTTCTGTGTTCTGCTCATATCTCAAAAGCTAAACCAAAACAAAACAAGATGACGCTACCAAATGATGTTGATTTGTTGAATCCACCAGCTGATTTGGAAAAGAGGGAGCATAAGCCCAAGAGACATGTTCAGTCTCCCAACTCCTTTTTCATGGATGTCAAGTGCCAAGGTTGTTTCAACATAACCATTGTGTTCAGCCGCTCACAAATAGTCGTGGTGTGTGAAAACTGTTGGAATTTAACAATCAAGTTAATCATTAACTCTTACGAGTACGCAGCGGATAGATCTAGTCTAGCATATACAATTAACATTCATTATACACATAAGGAATGTAAAAGAGTAAATAGGAACATACCCTTGTAGACACCAGCAATGAATAGAAACCGAGAATAAAAAACGAGTGACTAAATGGCCACCTCTATGAGTGCTCACACAAACACGTAAACAAATACGTCCGGAATGCTAGCCGTGCTTCACGTATACCCAAACACCAAGTGTAACAGCTTAACTATGGATCAATACCAAAATAAGCAAAAAAACAGTTCTGTCCGATATACAGAACCACCCGAGAACCAAAATTCTTTGTCGTTCGATATCGAACGACACTACGTCCGATCTGTGTTCCTCTTTTGTCCGAGAACGACCAGGAAAGAACCACAAAGAATTCCAACGCTCGTCACGCCTTGTCAAGCTGTATACCAGATAACCAGAAGCTGTTATATCACAAGGGGAATCACAAACACCTTCTGAACACTTGTATATGTAATCAGGAAGATCACAAGTGACTAATTAAATACTATGAACCCTAATTAGGGTTTATAGATTCGGTTGGACTAAGGAGAGGGGAAGAGTTTAATTGCAACTGATTTGGGAGTATATGTGATGTATATTTTCGTGTGTTTTGAGCTAGGGATAGGGAGTATATATATAGTCTCTTTACCCTAGTCTCATGATAAGGTATAAATCATGAGTTTAACCCTTATCACAACACTCTAACCTTTAACACCAGCTTTCCTCTCTTATCACCTAGATACAATGAACTAAGACACTCACTAGAACCTTCTTTATGGCCGACCAACCCACAAAGACAGCTACGGGTTCTTGTCTTAATCATTTTTGTCCAAACGGTATATATTAGAAACGTATACGTGAAGATTAAACGCATTCTATGTGTTTAACGTGTGTGCCCCTAATAGGCTCACACACTTCTAGTTGTGTATCGCGTATCCAACTAACATAAACCAACAAACACACTGTCTTAGTCTTGTATTAATGGATGTTTAAGAATTGGATAACGTGAAAGATATTATCACACTTGCATTGAGGCTTACTGTTTTTATTTATAATCATAACTGGCCTTTAAGTTGGTTAAGAAAAAGACCTGACTGGACAGAAATCATCCGTCCAGCTGCTACTGGTTTTGGTAATGCCTTTATTGCCTTGAAAAGTTTGGTTGACCACAAAATGATTTGCAAAGTTTGGTCATATCTAGTGAGTTTAGGAAGATGTTGAAGTTAAAAAATGCGGTTGACTGCAAACA
>BQNB010116462.1:0-21360 GCA_026074375.1 Tanacetum coccineum
CTAACTGTTGAAAAAGCAAACAAGATGATCTTACAAGATACATTACAAGTAAGTCTTGCTGAGCACAAAAGTCGAGAAGAGCAAAAAGCTAGAGAAAATGTGGAACTGGTTAAAAAGTTGGTGGGAGGATCTGAGAATGTTATTGATGATAGTTCACCTCCTAGGAATGATGAACCACAAATTCCTGGCACTAGGTTAGAGCTCCAGAGTGATAAGGAAAGTCTGGAGGTGGAGAGAACTAATGATGAAGAGGTAGAAGTTACTAATGTTGTCATACCTGTCAATGTTAATGAAGAGGAGGATGAAATAACTAATGAAGTATATGAATTAAAACGAAGGGAGAAAGGGAAGATTGTAGAGGAGTCTAGGAGTACACCATTACCCACACCAATTAGATCTCCTAGGACTCATACTAATCTCGTATCTTCGAATACTGAGAAACTTCAGGAATTGACGAAAACTCATACTCAAACAACATCATCATCAAGATCACAAAACACCAAACTGTCTAGAGCAAACCGACTTCTATCATTGTTCAAAGCCAAACCTGCTCGGTTCAAACGATACAAGAATTTCTTTCAAGAGTTACAGGGACGTTATACATATTTGTTTGGACATCTCAAAGAGAGATTTTTGTCAAGGAAGTCATTCGATACGCTTGCTGATCATCTCCAAGAAGTAATGGTCAAATCATTACCCACTATGGTAGATACGCATATTAAGGAGCAGGTTAAAAAGCAAGTTCCTGAGCAAGTTTGAGATCAAGTTCCAGTATATATTGCAGAAGGATTGATAATGGAGAGACAAAAGACTAAAGAAGAGATGGAACGGATGATTGCTAAAGCTATTTTACAAGAGCGCGGGAATATACAAGCTGAAATTTCCTCACAAATTTAGAAATCTATTGATAATCAGATCCCTTCTCAAGTTGATGCGTCAGTAAGAAGTTACATGTCTAGTCACATCCTTCATGTTCATCCAGCTCAATCACAAACACTCTATGTTCCAGAACAACAATATCAACTGTATCTTTCCATGAAAAACGATCCTCAATTGTAGCAACAAGATATAACAATATGGCTTGCACTTCAGATGAAGTTTGAGAATCTTCAGGTACCACAAACTACATGTAGACCTTCTGTCGTTCGCCCAAGAGATCAGGATGACCCTCATGATGATGCTCATCCTAAGGGGGAGAATAGTGCAAAGCGGCAGAAGACATCTGAGTATGAAGCATATGTATCTGGAGAGTCATCGTCTGGACAAGTCAATAAAGAGGAACGTGGTCCATCAACTTTAGGTAATCAAGAGAAAGTAGATGATTATTATTTTTAGACTGATTCTTATACTTTAGATGATGATGAAAGATGAAGCAAGTGTCACAAGATTTTATAGAAGAGGTATCACTGACTATTGATGAAGCAAAGTTAAAGAAAATGGCTAATGAGATGTTGAGACAAAGATGTACTTTAGGAGATGAGCATCAATATCACATTGATCAGATGAAGAATTTCTTGAAAAGTGACATTGTTTGGGAAAGTAGAAAGGAAATTCTTGTCTCTTAATATCCATGAAAGACCACACCTCTAGTTCAAAGCTGTCAAAGAGATCCTGAAGCTCCAACACTATCTCTAATAAATCAAGATCTTTTGTATCTGAAGAAAGGAAGTTCACGGCTCGAGAAGATAGTATTGTCACTTCACAAGTTTCTTATAATTATTTTCAATGATGATGATATTGAAGAACAAATTTCCAGATGGGTGAATAAGTGTGTTAAGAAATTTAATCCTTATGCTCGATATGGTGTTGAACATTAGAAGAATCCTCATGCGAAGATACTCTACATAAAGAAACAGAAAGAGCCTGGAAAACCAAAAGAAGAGGTTTATTCAAATTCAAAGATCATTCAAGTCATTAAGACGTACTGGGAATTGGGTCATGAACATAAGTTTATCACAGAGATAGTTGTAAGAAGAGCTAATGAGTGCATTGCGTCGATTACCGAGCCTGATTAAAAGAATCTCAATAAGAATGATATTGAGGATATGTATTTGCTGATTATGAATGGCAAGGTTCCTGACTATGCAGAAACAGGATTGCTATGGTCTTTATCAGTATTCATCAGAAGTTCAGTGATATGGGAAATAGTGCATGATTTTCAACTTGTAATTGAAAGTTATCAACAAAAAGTTAACCTCACTGCACCAATAATATCTTTCCTAGGAGTTGAAAAGCATAAAATGTTTTCCATCATCTATGAGCCCGTGCATGGAATCATATACAAGAATAGTAAGAAAGAGAAAACTGTGATGAGGCATTCAGAGATTCATAAGTTTTGTGATGCAACGCTGAACAGAGTATTAGAAGGATTAAAGAGTTACAATAATGATGTTAAGTATGGCCATGTACAAAGAGAACTTACCAATGATGAAGTTGGGTATTTGAAATTGTTTGAAGAAGAGATTGAAGTAAGATTGAAGTATCATAATCAAATGAGAAGATGGGAGATGTATGTGAATAGAAGACCACTTGGACCTCGAAGAGAACGCCCAGAATAATCAACCCTTAGGGGGAGATTGTTAGGTTCATAAAAAGTGTCAATTATGTAGTTTAGTTATATTTAGTTAATAGACTTTATTTTGTTTAGAATAAAGTAGCTTGTAATAAGGTATATTATGCTAAAAGAAAGAAATAGCATAATTACCAAAGAATAGGGACTAGAAGTGGAAAATAAAGGAAGAGAAGGCTCCTTCCTTCTCTTATAAATACCCTTCTAATCATCATTAGAGGGTGATGCCTTGTAATAAACATTTTCCCTTTCTCTCCATTTTATAACATTTTAATTTTAGAATACTTACCCTCATCTACTATTCTCTCTAAGCTTTCATGGACAATATGTATGATTTAAGATAAACAAGACCTAACAAGATCAATACACAAATAATCAAGAAAAGATTTTCTCTCAACATTATCCTCCATATTAAGAAGAATGTGTACCTTTCTTATATAAATCTTCACCCATTCATCATTTGTAGTACTTTCTTTATCCACCACAAGATTTTTATCATTAGCTAAAGCCATGAGAACCTTTACTTTAGTCATATAATTTTTATCTGATGACATATCTTCTTTATCTCATTCGTATTCTTCAGCAACTAGACCTATGTTCTTAACCATTGATGATTTGCATGCTGAGGCACTAGAACTGAGGAGCGCTAATTTAGCTTTAACTTTGTTGCATTTTGCTTCAAAGTCTTTTGAAGGCTTCAGTTCTGGTTTGTGCTGAAGGGAACTAAGAAGTCTTGGGTGAGAGTTGTTTTGAAAAGGTGACTGATATGATGGAACCGAAATTTTTGAAAAACAATCTCTTGCAAAGTAACCCATCCTGTCACATTTATGGCATTCAGTTTGGTCAGTTGCTTTTGCACTGCTGAACCTTTGAGTACCCTTTTTGAAGAACCTTTTAGACTTGGCTAAAAGTGCCCTTGCTTGATATTCTTCCTCAAGGCTATCCATGTATTCTTGATTGCTTCTTGTATCCTCTTCATCATCAGGACTACTTGAAAGTCCTAGACAATAGAGGTAGATAAGAAGGTAGTTGACAAAGGAGTTTCAAAGACAAGAGATTTCATCTTTTTAGTCTCATAAATACTATCTATTAGGTTTTCTTCATATTTAAGTTTACCAAATAGAGAAGCAAACTCAGAATCTTCACATGATTTATGTTTTTGAGACTTTGGTAGAAGCTTAGCCACTTATTTGTTAACCCATTTATAAAACTAGTATTTATTTTATGTTTTAAAAGTTTGATGCCATCATTTACTAACTCATTCATCAAAGCTTTGTATCTGGTGAAAGTTTGTGTTAGTGTTTCACATTCTTTGAATTTAGAGGTGTTGTAACACAACTTTAGGTCCATGACCCTACTTTCTTTCACATTATAGGGGCCCTTGTGATACAGTATCAGGTCATCCCAGGTTAATTTAGCTGTTAAATAGTTTATGATAGAATTCATTTGGTCATCTGGAAGGACAGACATGATGAGACTTTTGAGTTGCTAATCTAAGTTAGCAGCCTTTCTTTCATCAGGGGTCCATTATCATTCAGGCTTCCTTTGACCAGCTATCATAGGGATTAAAGGACAATTTTCAATTATGTTTTTAAATTGAGGTTCAATACCAATTATATTGCACATGAATCTCTTTTTCGAATTGGTGAAATTTTCCACCTTTAGTAAAGGAGCAGTATTTAACTGGCCACACTTATACTTCTATTGCCATTTTTAATAGATCTTGATTTTAAAAATCTTTTGAGTAGTTGTGTAATTTTTCTTGAAAAGGTTTTATAAATCAAACTGCTCCGATACCACTTGTTGGTCTCTTTGAATGTGATATAAGGTTTATCAAGTTAAACTAATCACATTCCTTGGCAACAAATGTTAGGCTATATCTTTCACATCATCACATACGAAAATAAAAGAAAATCTAGAGAGAGAAAGAGGAGTTTAAAGAGAGAAAGTAAAAGAAAGAAAAATGGATGATTACTTAAGAAGAAATGGTAACCAACACCCTCCTAACATGCTAGGAGGGTTGTATTTATACTACAAAGTAAGTTGGACCCTTGTTGGGTCGTTTAGGCTTTCTTGGGCCAATCCTAACACAAATTGGCTTTAAGCCCGTAACTTAGGCCCAATTAGCTTAAATAATTCCTGTAAACTACGTTTTCCTATACAAGGCTCGGTAATATATAATGACCATCACTTTACATAAAAACACGGCTAACAATCTCCCCCTAAGGGGTGGTCATTGAAATTGTGGCTTCACTTTTTGTGACGTCTTGAATCTTGGAGCCTTGTGTTCTTGGGAATTATTTTGAAGTTCGTTTTGCATGCTTGTGATCTTGGATCTTGATCTTTGACTTGATATCTTTTAACTTAATCTTGATATCATGGTCTTTAGCCTTGACTTCATCTTGACTCTTGAGATCTTTAAATCCTTATCCTTGAATCTTTTTGCCCCCTTACGATCTTGTGTTTTATGTACTTAAATTAAATGAAAAACCTAAATGCTTATGTCTCATTTATTTCTTGAGTAACTATAATAGTTTGCAAAATATAATAGGCAAGTTTATCATAGTTAGTTGGATTTGAAATATTCGTAATATCACTAGAGGGGTACCCCTAGAGTGTAATTTTTGTAAAATAGGTGGTTCGGATCTAGTTGTGGGACTAGTTATATTAATTGATTCATATCATTCAGAACGAAAGAAATTTTTGCGACAGTTGCGTTCACAATTATAAATTTTTCCTCTACTAAATGAGTATGCATCATGTAATATTATTTTATATCATCTTTTATTAAATTTTCTATTGAAAAATATTTATTATTTATTTGATGTATCCCTCGTTTGACGAAATGTTTTGTCCGTATACATGGGCTCTAAATTTAATTATCATTGCGTTTTTCTATAAATAAAATTGTCCTTTTGTTATAACATGATAACTCTATATTTTATTTCAAATATTTCTAATTTAATAACAAGGTGTTATGATAATTAATATAATTTACATTTATTTTCGGTTCGATAAACGCGTCTTTGTTCTTGCTTTTCTAAATTTATTTGATTTTTTAAGCGGTCTATTTCGGTCATTATTCTGATCATTTTTCGGGTCTCTTGGGCAAAACTTAAAATGATATACAAGTTGTTACCGAAAAGTCGTTTTTTTACATCAAATTTGCTTTAGAGTTCCCGAGTGTGTGGAAAAAGTGATTAGCGAGTCGTTTTGATTTTAGTCACTTAGGATATCACCAGATATCTTTTCGTCTTTCAGGTTCATAATAATTCGCAAAATAAATTTCCTGACATGAGAGATAGTAATAATAAATATTGATTTTTATTATATTAAATTTGTTCCGCGAATATAAATTACGGTATACACGGTAAGTTCGTTTTTTATGTGACAGATTATAAAAAGATCAAAAAGCCAATAAAAGTCAAGTCGTGGGGGTGACAGAGAATTGCTCACAATAAGGGTATATTAGTAATGTTTAAATTTTCCGAGAAGAACTTTGCCGGTTGTTAAATCCTTCACTTACAATAGAACAAACAAACCTTATACAACGACCTCAATAATATCATTTTTCATCCAAAACCCAACCAGATCTATTAGATACTATCTTCGTCACAAATCAAACCAACATAATCCAATTCCTCCAACTTATTCCAATCTCATTCCTCTATCAAAGACCTCATCTGATTATATCATTATTCAATCCAATCAATTGATCGCAATTCGTTTCTTTTCCTTGTTTCTGGATGCTATAAATTTGAACAATATGACCTTTTAAAAAGATACATACACGGCGAAATAGAAATCCTCATTGATCTTTAAAAGTTCCTTGCCCTTTTTTATTTTCATTTACGATACAGTTCATAGACCTATTCGTACTATACACAAATCTTTATGCTTATATCTTTTTTCTGTTCCTATTCGTTTAACAACTCACAAAAAAAAGTGAATAACACATAATATTATTATACCGAGATATATAAAAGATACTTGAAGACGCCTCCTTTTTTTATCATCTTCTTATTAACACTATTATATACGAAGAAAAGCATTGACAGTATTTTTATCATCATTTTGTGGATGCTTGTGCTCCTACACGAACATATGTATCATACAACTTGGGTTTATAATTCGTGTTGTCTTTATATGGAGTTTATTATTTTGGTTTCTAGCTATGAGTATAGGGGTATAGAAAGGATTAAGGTTCCTTGTGTGAATCTGCGTTTTGGGTTGATAGTGATGATTGGTTGTCATTATCGGTCCAGCTTCATGTTTGCTACAGCCACTCATAGGATATAATGGGACACGCGATGTTGTTTTCAATTATGTTTTTTTAAAATTGAGGTTCAATACCAATTTATATTGCACATGCAATCTCCTTTTTCGAAGGTGGTTGTTGAAATTTTCCAACTATTGTAGTGTAGAATAGAGCGTAGTATTTAACAGGGACACTTATACTTCTATTGCCATTTTTAATAGATCTTGATTTTAAAAATCTTTTGAGTAGTTGTGTAATTTTTCTTGAAAAGGTTTTATAAATCAAACTGCTCTGATACCACTTGTTGGTCTCTTTGAATGTGATATAAGGTTTATCAAGTTAAACTAATCACATTCCTTGGCAACAAATGTTAGGCTATATCTTTGTCACATGCTTCGCGCATGACGAAATGTTAAGAAGTAGAAGAGAATCTAGAGAGAAGAGAGAAAGAGTTTAGTAAGATGAGGAGAAGGTAAGAGAAGAAGAAAAAAGTGGTTTGATTACTAGAAGAAAATGGTAACCAACACCCTCCTAACATGCTAGGAGGGTTGTATTTATACTACAAAGTAAGTTGGACCCTTGTTGGGTCGTTTAGGCTTTCTTGGGCCAATTCTAACACAAATTGGCTTTAAGCGTACATTAGGCCCAATTTGCTTAAATATATTCCTGTAAAATACGTTTGCCTATACAAGGCTCCGGTAATAAATAATGTCCTTCCTTACTTTTATTACAAGGTATCCTTATTTGTATCCCACTAGGGCGTAGTTTGCCTTAGCCCCCTCTCCAACGAATCTCCCCCTAAGGGGTGGTCATTGAAATTGTGGCTTCACTTTTTGTGACGTCTTGAATCTTGGAGCCTTGTGTTCTTGGGAATTATTTTGAAGTTCGTTTTGCATGCTTGTGATCTTGGATCTTGATCTTTGACTTGATATCTTTTAACTTAATCTTGATATCTTGGTTGTTATCCTTGATTTATCTTGACTCTTGAGATCTTTAAATCTTTATGCTTGAATCTTATGCCGCCTTGCAATCTTGTGTCTTTACGCTCATGCTCACGGTCTTGAAACCTTGCTAACAATCTCCCTCAACATTTATCTTTGACATGATTACTTGTACCACTTATTGGATCATATTACTGGATCCACATAATAGATATCTCTTTGTCATTATAAGGCAATCTTGTCAATAATGTTCTTTCCAGGAAGTGCTTGTACATCAGTGTTTGTGGAATACATTAAAACATGTACTTGAGCTTTCATCATGTGTTTATCTTTGTCGATCAAACATGATCATGGGGTCTTGAATCTTAACTCAGCTGGAATGAGGTTGTAACACCGTCAATTATACCTAAAAATTAATGATAGTGATAAACAGCAGATATGGACGAATATGACTTTGTCATTCGTCTTAGTTTGGTTATATTTACATCTGGTTCCATGTGGATTGTTTTACATTATACATATTGTATTTTAAAATAATAAACTACTTAGTTTTTGAATACTTGTGTTTAAATATGGCTTGAAATATCTGTGGGAGAAAATATGGTCAGATGAATGGTTTGGAATATTTTTGATATGTTTTGAATTCATAAGAATGGTGTTGTTGATTATCCAAGAACATTTAAACTGTTGTTTTTCGAAAAAAATTAAACTCCCCTCAAAAATAGGACAATTGAGAAATTGTTGTCTTTTGAAAATCATTGCGAGGGTTGAAGTGGTGAACACACATGTTTGAAAGATTATGATTTTGTCAGCGAGTAAATTCTTAAAAAATGTGCTTCAACTTTTTGAAATACCAGATGGTAGAGGACTCTCTTTCTACGTTAAGGGTAAGGCACTTGATAACGTTACTCACTTTCCTTTTTCTTAAGCTAAAAACATTGAATGTCTTGTAAGAACAGCTCAAGACCGAGAAACGTTAATTTTCTCGTTGGGAGGATAAGTTATAAACCTTCCTTTATTTAAAGTCCGGGTTATGTACTGACATTTGCACATAAGCCATTTAGAAAATTAGAAATGACATATTTTGAAACTTTTTGCAACTCTCGCTCGAACTTCATTTACACACCCGTGTCAATGTTAATCGACATTTCTAAGCACGTAAATGTTATCAATTCCAAGAGACATGTCGAGAAGATTCTTTTTGGAAATTTTCTGATTTCCTGATTTTGTATTTGTATATATTTACCTGTTGTCCTCAACATTGCTATGTGAAGGTGGAATAGTAATCCCAACGCTTATCGTGATGTAGCTGTCTTGTTTGCTTAAGGGACAACTTTTGGAACCAGCTTTGAACTTGACTGTTCATTGCGGTGGTCTTGAATTCTGAGTTCTGAATGGTTATGATCAGAAGTCATTTGATGAAGACCGAGGCTTGATCTGCTGCGATCAAACATCTTTTTGAACATTGAGGAACGGGGCCTGAAGTGTTATTTTCAGCAGACACCATTAGACATTGATGACCGAGGCTTGAACTGCTGCGAACAAGCGTCATTTGAACATTGAGGAACGGGGCCTGAAGTGTTATTCAGCAGACACCATTAATCGTTGATGACCGAGGCTTGAACTGCGTTGTTCAAACGTCATTGGAACATTTCATCTTTTGTGAAACCATTCTGGCATTGGTTTCTTAGATATCAAAAATTTCAGCAACCACTCTCTGAGATTTTCCTGGCTTTTCTATTGTTTGTGGCTTCTGCAGTTATGTCAATTCATTATTGTTTTTGACCATTGAATGATGTACCTGCACTTAAACCCAGAGTTTGTTTGCATGCCTGAATATGAGGGATATCTACTATTGAACCATGTGTGGGTTCACTGTCAACCTTGCTTGTGCTAAAGGCGAATATCTTTCCAGTAGGAACCCATCTAGACAAAACCGTTCTTGAGATTCTAACCACGTTGGTTACCTCTAGAGACAAGATCTAGGAGTCCTTGTTTTCTCAGGGACAGTGGTAGTCTTTTTGTGTGAAAACCTATGTCCTTTGGGGATCAGTCTTTCTGGTTTTTTAGATTCACTTGTCTTTTCAACGGGCACATATCTCTTTGTTGTGTTATGGGATTTTGCGTCCTTAATCTGTGCAGAAGCACGAGGATTTAACTTTGAGAGGTATTCTAAGACGCATTCATCATGATTTGCACTGTAAAGGCACTTTTTGCATGTAGGACATTGCCAAGTCATTGAATTCAAGATAAGGCTTTGTTTCCTATGTTCTCCTAAGTGAAAATCTTTGTTTGAAACCGGATACTCATGATGCTTGCCATTTACCTAGGTTTTGGTTTGCACAACCATTAGCAGTGTTGGGTAATTTAGTAGATCATTTCATATTGGTTTTCCATTCACTCTCTTTGTCTTTCTGAAGTTGTGCACTTTTCTTAGCTTCTTAGGTAGTCTGTTATGAACTTGGTCATTTGAGCCTACTTTTTCCCTTGGTGACTGATGTGACACATGTTTGGGCAATTCCTAGAGGGGCCAGGTGCAATCACAGTGGTGTTTCGAAACTACTTTGTTTTCTATTCTGAGCTTGTACGGATGATTGAACCTCTTGAAACCTTGCACTGTTGATCTGCAACTGTCTTTCACTTAACTTTTTTCAAGTCATCTTAAGCTCTTGGCTCATGATTGCTCTTTCTACTTATTACATTGCTCAATGAGTCCAGTTTTGTAATTATTGTTTCCTTGAAGGTTTGAGTTCCATGGAAGTTATGCATTGAAAATCTTGTAATTATTTTCCTGAGCATTTGTATTATAATTGGAAGTTCGACAATTTTGAATGTATGAATTGTTCATACTGACTTTCCGATTGACCAATTCAGAATTGGAATCTCCTTCTGTGAGTGTTTCAGTTGCTGAATTGCCATTCCAAAGTTTGCATGTTTCGAGATAGCACAGACCTAAAAAAAGTCCTTCATTCGCATCAAGAGTCGGTGAAAAAGCTTCTCTAAAACTCGTAAGTAAATTGATGGTTAGAGGCTAGAGAGATGTTAATTGTTGTCTTTGAGTGCATTCGATTTGTTCAAGGAGTTTTTTTTAATCTTCTTTGCTTGGATTCTTGTTTCTGCAGTTTCTGTATCTCTGGTTCCTCTAAAACTGAACCCGAAGATGAAGTATTCTTTGTTTCCATTTTAACGTGAATTATGAAGTGTGAAAGATTTTGTTGGATCTTAAGTGGATATGATGTGATTGATGTTGTGGTTTTGAATACAATAGACGTTCACATTCTTATCGAAATACATTAGATCCGTTTTCTTTGCAAACTGAGTTGTTTTTCATTTGTTCTTTACATTGTTGTAAAGTAAGTTCAAGAGAAATCGAGTGTTTTTCAAGTTTAGAAAAACTTTTTAACAAATTATTATGAACTTCTTTGTTAACAGATTCAAGTTGTTTTTGACAGCTTAGTGCAAGACATTTATTCTTTGGACTTTATGGAAGATACATAGCATTGAATTCAGGATTATCATTTAAATCAGACAGAGAATGCAAATATGAAATGTAACATCTTTAGACACACACTCTTCGAGAAGTAGATCATATATGTTTGAAAAATCAGCCTTTTCTGATTCAAGTTCGTCAATCTCCTTTTCAAGGGAATTAACGTACTCCAAATCGTCTTTCATTTCCTTTTTTAGTTCATGAACAAAACAATGACTGTCCAGTATAGTTTTGTCATGTATAGAGGCATTAATAAGATTTTGATCAAAACTTCCATACTCTTAGCAGTTGGGTTTGGAAATGCACTACTAGTATGATTAGACCAAGTTTGTTGACAAATTGTTCTAAAATGATTGAAGTTGTTTGTCATTTCGTTATAGAGTAGTCTACTTTTACTCATGGATTTAGACATGGGTAGAAGCCAACGTGTTTTGATATAACATGTTTGGTTTGTCCTAACAAACGTTTTTTCCACATTGTCGTTTCCTAACTTCTTTAGGCGTTCCAACTGTTCAAGTTAGGTTTTGGATGGTGGTTGTAAGTTTCATAAGTTGGGTTTGATGTGTGTAATCATATGGTTTAACTACTTTGTCTTTATCCAATTTTGATCTACTCTCCTTTTCAAGAGTCACTGTCTCTTCCCCATTGGGGCAAAATCTGTTTGCAGGATCAGAAGTATCATATGGGATCTCATACAAACGAGGCTTATCAGATTGAGCTTTCTTGAGGTACTTTGGATTAGCAAAGGTTGATCTACCATTATACGTTGCGCATTTGGGTGCTAACATGTGAATGGTCTGAATTGACTGATTGCGTTTATAAAGAATTTCATTTAAAAACTTTATTTGTTTGTCCATTTCAATCATCGTGTCAATGTCTTTTCCTTCCTTAACCTTTAAATCCGAAATAACCTTAGTTTTCTCTTTGAGTTGACCTTCAAATTGTGACCTAGTTAACAGACTCTTTTTGACTAGCTCATCGTGTTTCTGATTGACAACTGAAATTTCATAGGTTTTAGTTTTTAAACCCTCTTGTATGTCAATGTCTTTACGAGCTAATAGTCCTAGAGTTTCATTTAACTTTGTTTGAAGTATTTTATAATCACTCGTTAGGTCATTAAGGGCCGTGTACTTCTCAAGCTCAGTCTGTTTGGTCTGAAGTGCAATCAGAGAACTATCCCGACTGCTAGTAGCCTCCCCCAGAGCCCTACTAGACTCATCAAGGTTAGTTTTGCACTCCTTCAGTTCTTGAGTTAATGATGCGTTTGCTTTCTTTAATTGCTTTAATATCGTTTTGTTTTCCTCCGTATCAAGAGTCAAATTAGCAATTAAATTAGCAAGCGCAGCACGCTCATCAGCACATTCTGCAGCATGTTTCTCAGAATGTTGTCTTTCATTGGCAAACACATTCTTTTCATCATTGTTTTGTACCTGTTCCAATGGCGTATCAGTAGAACTTGATTCGTCAGGTGAGACCTCCTGAATCTTTGCCATGTAACTGGAATGTGCTTCCAATTTCTGTTTATAAATCTCTTCATCTGATACAATCTAGAACACCACAGTGGAAAATGATGCTTCCGAGAGTTCGCAACCATCATGGGGGAAAATGTGTACATCTAGGATTTAATTGACCTTGATGTTACCATGTCAACTTCCAGGGGGAAGTTTGTTAGCCTAAAATGTTTAGTATGGTTTATGAAGTATTATGCAAACGTGAGAAGAACAGTTGCTGATTTCTCGCATGCACCCCTGAACGAATATTCACCAAGCCCTGATGACAAGAAGTAGTGGTCGTTGGTGTGGTTTGACTTCTACAAAATTTTGCTATGCACTTTGATGACAAGTAGAAGATTGTTCAAGCTACATTAATGTTTTAGAATCTGCTTAAGATAGGGATGTTGGTTTAGGGGGAAGCCGATTCAGAAACTTCGCCAAAAAGGAGTCTATGAAGAAAGCTTTTCAAGACATGCTGCATGAATTGGGGGGAAGTTAATCCAACTCATGCATACTACAATGGTTCAAGAACAAGTAAAGACAATGAAGATCCAGGCTGGAATACAAGTTTTAAGACGAGGAGAACTCAGAAGACAACTTCAGCTGTGGAAGCGCTTTGGAAGACTATATTACGTTGTTATTTGTACTTGTTAGGAACATTGTAAGTAATTCCGTAAGTCCACATATTGGGGGAAGATTGTTAGCCCTAAAATATGGTGACTAATCCGGAATTACATTTATCATTTATAGTCGGGTCAGGTTAGTTTAGATAGTCGATATCGAGACTATAAATACTCCCTTCATACTTCCATGGAGGGGTAGGAGTTCACATTGTAAAGTGTGAGTGTGTGTGTGGTTCCTTTTTCTCTATTAAACCACACACATACACAAACACTCCTCCTTCTTCTTTTTTCTATCTCTTCTCTTTTCTCTCTTTTTCTCTCTAATAATATGGATACTTTTCTTTTCCATTTTACCAAGCCTCTGGATCATTGTTCTAAGGGTGAATCTATACTAACAATTTGAGTCCGGGTTACAGTCTGAAATGGCTGTAAGCCATTGTCATGAGCTCAAAACTTTTGAATGTTTTGTATAGGCGCCCAAGACCTGAGAAATTTTATTTTCTCGTTGTTAGGATAAGTCATCTTAAAAAATACACTTTCCTTACAATTAGGTTCGAGTCATGTACTGAAATGTACATAAGTCATATAAAAAAATAGAAATGACATGTTTTAAAACGTTTTAACTCTTGCTCGAACTTCATTTACACACCTGTGTCAATGTTAATCGACATTTCTAGGTACGTAAATATTATTGATTCTAAGAGACATGTCGAGAAGATTCCTTTTGGTATTTTTGAAAAAAATTCGATTTTGTATTTTGTTTTCAAAGATTTTCTATTTTTGTATTATCTTTTTATAGGTTTTATATTTTTGTATTCTCTTTTTTCAAAAATATTTATAAATCAAAATAAAGAGAAAACAAATATATATAAATCGAAGTTTTTCATCGGCAGTGACAGTTGTTGCTAGAGTTGAAGTAGATGAAGTTGAATCTTGTTGTTGACGTTTATTGGATGCATCAGCAGTAGTAACAGTGGAAGACTTTAAAACAACTTGATTTTTTTCAATGAAATATTCGACGAACAAAGGACCGAATAGACATTCCAACTTTTCTATCGATGTCAAGACTATCATACTTACTGTAGGAACTTATGTTGACGTTGTGGTGCGAGTCTTGAACCGTTTTGTTCAAACATCATCTTTGACATTGAGGATCGAGGTCTGAACTGTTGTGTTCAAATGTCATTCTATTGATCAGTTTTGAATCCACTTTAACACTGGTTTATGAGATGTCAGCTTTTTCAGCAACCACACTCTGAGATTATCATGTTTGACATTGTATGATGGACCTGCATTTAAATCAAAACTTTTCTCATTCTGAACATTGATTGATGTTCCTACACTTAAATTCAAAGATTGTTTGCATTCATGAATTTTAGAGATATCTATATTGGAACCATGTGTGGATTCACTGTCAGCCTTTCTTGTGTAAGAGTCGAATAACTTTCCTGTAGGAATCCACTTAAGACCAACAGTTTTGTTAATTCTACCCGTGGGTTGCCACCTAAGATCAGATCTAGGAGATGTTTTCTCATAGATAGTGGAAGTCTTATTAGGAGAAATCTATGTCCTGTGAAGATCTGCCTTAAAGGTTTCTGAGTATGACTCTTTTGTTCTACGGGTTTGTTTTTGTTTCTAGTCTTATGGGAATTAATCTTAGCACGAGAATTTACCTTTTTCAGGAATTTCGTTATACAAGCATCATGATTTGCAGTAAAGACACACTTCTGACAAGTCGAGCAAACAAAGTGTTTAGAGTCAGAAAAAGAACTAGTATTCCTAAAGTGATATGCTTTGAGCACATCAGTTATCATTACGCAACTACTCTTATATGTAGGAAAACTCCTAGATGTTTGATTGGTTCTTCTAGGTTTTGGTTTGCTACTATTAGTAGTGTTTTGCAATCTAGCAGGCATCACACTAGTTATTGAGTTCCTATCTATTTATTGTGTCGTTTTCTTAGCTTCATCTAGATAGTGATTATGAACCATGTCATTTGAACTAAATCTTGGCATATGCTTAGAATTATTCCTAGATGAGCTAGATGCAATCATATGATTAGGTTTTGCAATAGCATATTCTTTTCCCTTATGCAAATAATGTTGAGTGACTGGTTTTGACAAATCTTTTTCCACAACAACTTGGGAGGCAAACCGTGGTTTTGAAATTTTAGGTCGTTCAGATTTAAACGCAGTCGGTTGTCTAACAACTAATTGGTTTCTAAGTGTTTGTAAAACAGGTTTCCCCAAGACTGATGGTTTTGCAAACTTAGAATCCACACTATTTCCTTTTGACTTTCTTAATTCATTTTCAAAGTAGCAATTGCAAAAACCTTTTCCTGAATTTGAGTTTTCAAATTAGCATTTTGAGTAATCAAAGAAGTTGTCTGATCTATAGTCTTAGCTCTCGTTACTTTAATAGAATCATACAAATCTTAGTAATGCTTTTTCAAAGTCTCATTTTCCTTATTTAAATGCTCATTCACTATAAGTAATTTAGCCACACTATGTTCTAGTTTGATTTTATCATTTCAAAAGCATCAATTTCCTTTTTCATTTTGGCTTTATTACTTGTTTCATTTAAAATTTGACCATGTTGCCCCGATTTTAAAGCTTAATTTTGATATTTAAGTTCAAGAGCAATACAATGTGCTTCCATTCTTGAAAAATCTTTTTGAAATTGGGCAACGGTCTTTTTGAGACAAATATTTTCAAACTCGAGAGATTGGTCTAAAAATTCAGTTGTCTTGTTATCAAGTGATGAACGAAGCAGAGGACTTTTAACTTGACATTTTTTAGTATATTGGTCAACCTTACCTTCGTTAATGATTTCAGGTTACTCAGTACGTTGTTGTCTTATAGCAGTTACATTACATTCAGTAGTTAATTGTACCTCAGTCATTGGCTCTTTGTCATATATGGGTCTGATATCTGCATCATCAGTATCTGTATCATTCCCTGACCTGCTGCTTGTATCCTGCTTTCCAGATTTTGTCCCACTGCTTTCCATGAAAACCAAACTAGCATCCAATGCTTCTCCTAAATCAATCTTGCTTTCTTGCGTCTACATCTGTCTTTTATTCACCCTTCTATCATACTGTCTTTGATGACGTATTCTTTCAGCAACAGACTTCTTAACATTAGTCATGTGTTGAAGTAACGTTTCTCTGAACTGTTTAACTTCGATTCTAGTGTATTCAACAAAATACTTGTCTGCCATTTGATTGTCGTAATCCAAAGTGAACTGTGAATCGATGAACTTCTAAAACTGTCTATTGATCACCCAAAACGCTGTCATGGATTCATCTTCTTGAAATTTATCTTTATCAAGTTGCTTTTGTAGTTGATCTACGTTGAGAAGCATCATACTTGTGAAAGTATCATCATCTTGACTAAAGAGTGACATAAATGCTCGTTTGAATCCATGTTTGATACTAGTGCCTTTTAAGTCTTTTTTAGAAAGAACTTGAATGTGTGAATGAAGTGATCAAAAATATGTCATGCATCTCTCTTTTGCTTTTGACATTTTATATTTTATTTCATGTACATCTTTTGTTTTTTAACACGAAGAGATTGCATCTTTCGTTTCCATTTTATATGATTTGTTGTGAAATAAATTATAGATCTTAAGTAGATAAAGTGATTTGTTATGGTTTGTTATTCGGAAAAAAAATCATTATTGACGTTAAGTTACTTGATTTTAATTAACGATTATTAAAAAACTAGGAATAAAGACTAACGGTGAAAATGATTAACTAAAAGCTAATGTTAAAGATGTTTTAAAACTAAAGATTAATATTGACAATGATTAAAAGTAAAAGGTTAGAATTAAAAAAATTAAAATTTAGGACTAAAAGTAAAAATAAAAAAAACTAGTTGAACCTTTTAAAACTAGAATGAACCTTGTTGTATTTGAACCCTTCTAAGCTTTTATGAATCTTTCTTTTAGAACCCTACCACAATAATTTGAACCCTTTTGAAATTGATTATTAAACCAATTACGTATGCATGAAGTTTTTAAAACCAAATGTTGGTTTTCTTCTTCCTTTTTGAAACTGATAACGTAGGGTTTTTGTGATTCTTCTTTTAGTTTTAGACTAGTGATGTTTAGGAAATATTAAAATTGCTATCATGATCTATGAAGGCCTGAGATCGTAATGATATTAGTTAAAAGACCCGCGAAAACAAAGTCGAAACCCGTAACAACTCGAAACTTAATCGTTTACGCTTAAATATTTTATATGACTTGTTTTTAATGCATGTTTTTTAGAAATGATTAAATTTTGGCAGAGTTTCATATTATATAATGTAATAAACCGCGACCTCTTTAGTTCCCCTGTTACAAAACGCAAACCGATGCCACTTATGTAGAACAAACTGCTGCCAATTTTGCCAAACCGTTGTTGACTTTACAAACGGGCAGAGTTTCATTTAGATAAATCATAAACAAAGAATAAACGGCTACCACCTATATCAAACCACTACGTAGAGGTTTAAGCAAACCGCCATGGCCAAATTTTAGCAAACTGCTGCCTAAATAAAATAACAAACCGCTGTCGTACTGTTTCTTGTCTTTTTGCCAAACACAAAACTGTCCTTCGAAGCTAGAAAATAGGATTTATGTTCCTTTTTAGTTTCAAGCCTTGGGTACCACACAAATAAGCTCAAAAATAAGCAGTTTTGATAGGAGGATAAGCAACAAAAACTAAAACGAATAAGCTACTTATAAGTTTGACATGAAAGATTATAGCTTTTTGGTAACCCACGAGGAACAAGAACAAGATAAGCCCAGAAAATAAGCACTATAAATAAGCAGTTTGACCACTAAAAAGCCATAAATATAAACCTTAAGAATTCTAATAAAGTTTTAAACACTAAAGATACAATCTTTTTATGTTTAACAAGAGGGTTTTTAAAACAAAAATCTAAAAATAAACTACACTAATAAGCTGTAACAATAATCTGTTAATAAGGTGGTGAAAGACTTTATAAGCCATGAAACTCTAACTTGAATAAGCTACAAAAAATGCAACCAAAAAGCTATAGAATAATCTCGTTTAAGCTGTGAAGACCACTTTTATGTTTAACGAAAACAAGTAAATGAATTAATAAAACATATATTGTAATCCCAAGTAATATAATAAATTCTTTTAGCGCAACTTATGTGTGTTATAAATGATATAGTAAAACTATTGATACAAATGTGTTAAAACAATAAGCGTGACCTTCAAAGTATGGATTTTTATGTTTATAAGGTGGGCCGTGAGTTTTGATAATAAAGAAGCAAAGAGATAATCTAAGATAAGGTGAAACGTAAACATAAACAATCACAAGTCTACCCTGTGGCTCGTGATACTAAATGTTATCCCAATAACTTAATCCATTAGAACCATGTGTGGATTCACTGTCAGCTTTGCTTGTGCAAAAAGTGAATATATTTCCTGTAGGAACCCACCTAAGACCAACAGTATTGAGAATGTTACCCGTGGGTTTCCACCTAAGATCAGATCTAGGAGACGTTTTCTCATACACAGCGGAAGACTTATTAGGAGAAAACATATGTCTTGTAAAGATCTACCTACCAGGTTGTTGAGTATGACTCTTCTGTTCTACGAGTTTGTTATTGTTTCTAGTCTTATGGGATTTAACCTTATGTGAATTCACTTCATTTAGGAGTTTTGTTATACAAGCATCATGATTTGCATTAAAGACACACTTATGACATGTAGAGCACACAAAGTGTTTGGAATCTAAAAAGGGACTAGGATTCCTAAAGTGATCTACTAGTGGCACAACATTTGACGTTACATAACTACTCTTAGATGTAGGCAAACTCCAAGTTGTTTTGTTGATCCTAGGTTTCGGTTTGCTACCATTAGTGGTGTTTTGTAGACTAGTAGAAGGCATCACACTAGATTTTGAATTCTTATCTTTTTCTTGTGTCTTTTTCTTAGCTTCCTCTAGATAGTGATTATGAACCATGTCATTTGAACTAAATTTTGGCATATTCTTAGAACTATTCCTAGAAGCGCTAGACGCAATCATGTGATGAGGTTTTGCAAGAGCATATTCTCTTCCTTTAGGCAAGTACTGTTGAGTGACAGGTTTTGACAAATATTTTTCCACATCAACTTGGGAGGCAAACTGTGGTTTTGAGATTTTAGGACGTTCAGATTTAAACGTAGTCGGTTGTCTAACAACTGATTAATTTCTGGGTGGTTGTAAAATTGGTTTCCCCAAGACTGGTGGTTTTGCAAACTTAGTATCCACACTATTTCCTTTTGACTTTCTTAATTCGTTTTTCATAGCAGCAATTGCAAAAGCCTTTTCCTGAATTTGAGCTTTCAAATCAGCATTTTGAGTAATCAAAGTTGTCTGTTCTATAGTCTTAGCTCTCGTTATTTTAATAGAATCATACAAATCTTTGTAATGCTTTTTTAAAGTTTCATTTTCCTTATTTAAATGCTCATTCACTGTAAGTAATTTAGCCACACTATGTTCCAATTCGATGTTTATCGTTTCAAAAGCATCAATTTCCTTTTTTATTTTGGCTTTATTACTTGTTTCATTCAAAATTTTGACCATGTTGCCCTGATTTTAAAGCTTGATTTTGATATTTAAGTTCATGATCAATACAATGTGCATCCATTCTTGTAAAATCTTTTTGAAATTGGGCAACAGTCTTTTTGAGACAAATATTTTTTGACTTAAGAGATTGGTTTGAAAATTCAATGGTCTTGTTATTAAGTGATTAATCAAGTATAGGACTTTTAACTTGACATTTTCTAGTATATTGGTCAATCCTACCTTCATTAATGATTTCAGGTTGCTCAGTATGTTGTTGTCATGTAGCAGTTACATTACATTTAACAGTTAATTGTACCTCAGCCATTGGCACTTCGTCATATATGGGTCTGATATCTGCATCATCAGTATTTGTATCATTCTTTGACCTGCTACTTGTATCCAGCTTTCCAGATTCTATCCCATTGCTTTCCATGACAACCAAACTAGCATTCAATGCTTCTCCTAAATCAATCGTACTTTCTTGCGTCTGTATCTGTCTTTTATACACACTTCTATCATATTGTCTTTGATGACGTGTTCTTTCAGCAACAGACTTCTTAACATTAGTCATGTGTTGAAGTAACGTTTCTCTGAATTGTTTAACTTCAATTCTAGTTTATTTAGCAAAATACTTGTGTGCCATTTGACTATTGTAATCCAAAGTGAACTACAAATCGATTAACTTCTGAAACTGTCTATTGATCACCCAAAAGGCTGCCATGGATTCATCTTCTCGAAATTCTTCTTTCTCAAGTTGCTTTTGTAGTTGATCTACGTTGAGAAGCATCGTACTTGTGAAAGTATCATCATCCTGACTAAAGAGTGGCATAAATGCCCGTTTGAATCCATGTTCGATACTAGTGCCTTTTAAGTCTTCTTTAGAAAGAACTTGAAGGTGTGAATGAAGTGCACGTCTTCTGTTTTTGAGCACTCTAAATAAGCAGTTTGACCACTAAAAGCCATAAATATAAACCTTAAGAAGTCTAGTAACGTTTTAAACACTAAAGATACAATCTTTTTGTGTTTAACGAGAGGGTTTTTAAAACAAAAAATCTGAAAATAAGCTACACTAATAAGCTGTAACAATAAGCTGTTAATAAGGTGGTGAAAGATTTTATAAGCCACGAAACTCTAACCTGAATAAGCTATAAAAAATGCAACCAAAAAGCTATAGAATAATCTCGTATAAGCTGTGAAGACCACTTTTTATGTTTAACGAAAACAAGTAAATGAATTAATAAAACATATATTATAAGCCCAAGTAATATAATAAACTCTTTTCGCCCAACTTATGTGTGCTACAAATGATATAGTAAAACTGTTGATACAAATGTGTTAAAACAATAAGTGTGGCCTTCAAAGTATGGATTTTTATGTTTATAAGGTGAGCCGTGAGTTTTGATAATAAAGAAGCAAAGAG
>BQNB010116463.1:0-21360 GCA_026074375.1 Tanacetum coccineum
AACGCAGGGACCATTTTTGCAATAACTTCAAACATTCAAAATATACACACGCGGCTAACTCTCCCTAACCACCCATAACAAACTTTCCCGCCAAAATCCACACAAACCCAATTTGCCCTGAAACCCTTCCCCGCTCCTCTATACTTCAATCTACCTCGTATTTTACACCTTCCACCTCACTAATCCTACGTGGCATCATTATATTGGTCTAATTCTTGCTAAAGTACACGTGGAAGCTCACAATTGGCTTGAACACATCATAAGCTCATCAACAGCTTGAAGTCTTCATTCTCTTCTTCAATCCTCTATAAATAGAAGTGTAGACGTTCATAGTGAGCCAGTTAGAGTAGTTATTGATTTTCATTTTGTAAATTTTCCTTCTTTTAAGCATTTTCTTTTAAGTTTTTTAAAATTCAGCTTTAAGCACTTGTACTATTCATCTTTCAGCTTGTACTTAATTGTTTTGAGTAATAAATTCAGTTCTCAAGTTTCTTTGTTCTTTGATTTCAATTTTAAGCTGTTTTTACTCAATAAGCTCTCATAAGCTCTTTTGAGCTTATACTTGTTAAAAAGCTCAAATTCAGTCAAAAGCTTGTTTTAAGCCATTCAATTACTTGTTTTGTTCATTTGATATCAAAACATGATCACTTGAGGACATTTGATTAAAATTGGAAGCTATTTGGAGTAATAAGCTAATAAAAGCTTATTGAGCTAAAAGCTCAAGGTATAGAGGCTAGGAGCCACATAGGATTTGAATTGAGGTCACTCACTCAACAAGAGTGACCTATAGCTTCTGAGACTACAAAGACAAGGTTTCAACTCTTATTTTCAATTTAGTATAAATTTAGCTTAGTTAGATTTGCTTATTGTTTTTCATGTGATTTCATGTATGCTTAATCATGATTGATTAGTTGCCTTTTGCATGTTCTGAGTTTTCATTTTTCTTAGTTTTTGTTGAGTTTTCATTTCCTAATTCTGTCATTTAGTGTTAAAAGGCTAGGAGAGAAACTAGCTTATATTTGTTAATAAGCTGTAGGTTTAATAGCTTAAATAGCTTAGATAGTTTAGTTATAGTAAGAGTAGCTATAAGGTTTTGGCTGTTTTAGTGTTAAAATAGATTTTAAGTACATTTTAGTTTTGACAGCTTTACTAAACTAGTGTTTGGGTCAAGACAGTTTTGACCTTAAAAGTCAATAAGACCTTGTCCAAGTATTTCAAATAGTTGAGTTTTTCAGGTTTATCAAGTTTTAAATAGATTTTAAAAGATAGTTTGTAGAATTTAAAAGTTTTAAGCATAAAAATCTTGTCCTAGCACCAGGACAGTTTTAGGATTAAGAAGAATTTGTAGTAAAGTGTTTTCACATGTATTCTATAGTTAAATTTGTGTTAGTATAAACTTGGATACATATAGTTAGTTAGTATAAGAGTCTTAAACTAGATCCTTAGCCTGCATTCTAACATTAGGTCAAGTACATCAGCAACAACAGTTAATACTGTTGTTGCTGTTAACTTTTCTTGCTGTTTTTTAGCTTTTAAAGTTAGTAGTTAGAATTTAGAATTTAGCACATTAATAATACTCCATTAGCTTAATCTAGATAAGCTCTTAAGTTTCAATTTTAAGCTCTAGTGTAGTTTTTAGAAACCTGCAAAAGTAGTCTAGCAGCAAACTAGATTTGTAGCTTAATCTCTTTTGAATTTTCTTTTCTAGTTGTTCATATAAAAATCTTTATATCTAGGTTCATTCAACATTCATAGAACAGCTTATTTCCAAAATATTAGTTTCTAAGATTTAGATTTTAGCCTATTAGCTTATTAGAAAAAGCTTAATCTCAGTTTAAGCCTGAACCTTGCACTTTTAGATAGAAAATTTCTCATTAAATTTGTTAATACTTAGCTTATTTCTTTTTGGATATCCTTAGTACACATCTTAGACTCCATATAGCTTCTTTTGTTTTTCACTTTCATCTAGAAATAAGCTAGGAATAAGCAAAAATTTGAAAAAGCTATTAAACCCTTAGTTTCTGTAACAGATTTTAAAATGCTTATTTTCTAGCTTATTGAGTTGATAAAAGTCAAAAGTGTCTTTATTAAAGTTGTAGTCTATAAGCTCCTTTACAACTTTGTAGTTTTAAGTTTTTGCTTATTTTCACTTTTTAATAAGCCAAAAATAAGCCAAGTCGTAGGGTCTGTTTTGTAAATTGTCCATAGTTTAGGGGTATACGTTTTAACTGTAGTGTAAAATCTAGAAAGTTTGCCCGCCTACCCTTTTCTTTCTTCAGTTACATTTTCTACCCTAGACTTTTAGGAATAATAAAATAGTTTTAATATTTTTGTAATTAGTTTAAATAAAATTAGGGTTTAGTTTTAATTGATAAAATTAGGTTTCAATTAGGGTATAAAAATTAGGGCTTTTTGTTCCATTAAATTTCTGCACCTTTTTAGTATATAAAAACCATTTTTCCTTATTTTTCCAGTTTAATTTGTATTTTCTAGGAATTAAAATAGGTTTTAAGTAATTTCTTTTTCTTAAATAAATCATAGAAAATAGAAAAATAGTTGAAAATTTTTAATTCTTTTTGTGAAAATTTTCTTTTTAAATCTAGTATTTTTGAAAAATAAAAGTAAAATTTTAGTGATAATTTTTAGAAAAAGTTTATTTTTGTTAATTCATTTTTCTTTAAAAATTCATAAAAAATTCAAAAATAGTTTAAAAATTCTAATTCTTTTTCCTAAAATTTTCTTTTAAAATTTGTGATTTTTAGGCATAAAATTTGTTATTAGAAGTGCTTTAGATTTTAAATTCTCATTTTAGCTCACGTTTGTAATTTTCGTGTATTAAAATTTCGTGCTAGTTAATCGTTTTTAGTTTGTGCTATTAAATTTGTAGTGTAATTCAAAATTCAACTCCAATCTTCCGACTGCATCGATTTTCCAGCACAGCCTCGTTGGGGATAAACGACCCGGGAACATTCTATACTACTTCTCGGTTTTATTGATCTTGTAAAAAATACTTTTGTGTTTTCTTTAGTGAGATTTTTACCTTATATTTCTCTTGTTTGAGAAGTATTTTAGGAAGAATTTTCACGGGATTAATACTATATATATATAAATTTGTTTTACTACCAACCAAATTTTGGCGCCGCTGCCGGGGAAGACGTGAACGATTTTTTGAAGAATTATTCGGTTGTTGTTGAGTTTGTAGACCTTCTTTGGAGAGTTATATTTTGCTATTTTTGTATAAAAAAAGTATAAATTAGTTCATTTATTCGATTTTCCTATCGTAATTAGTAAAAAAAATATAAACAAATTTGGCATATAGCTTTCATCTTAAACCATTCCAATTATTTACAAAACAAATCGTGAGGTACTTGCGAGGTACGACGACTTTATGTTTACAAAATATATGGTGAGTTTAAGGAAAAGTGATAGTAATTTTCTAAGTTGTCATATGCGGATCGCCTAGAGCTTTCCGCTCACTTGTGTGTAAACTTGAAGACTTATCGTGAAGCTTGTAATAAACGGTTACCAAAAATATTTTTGTTTTCATTCTTAATAAATACTAAAAATTGTAAATTTCCTCAAAAATAATCTTCTAATCTCTATCTTTCTTTTTTCTTCTTTCCACTAGTGCCCATGCACCTCGTTCTTCCTTGGAATACATAATTCCAAGAAGACGTAATTGTCGACATTCTCGACACCGACAAGAGGCAATCCCTCTCATTTTGGAACCCGAGATTCCAATGGCCGATGACCGACCTATGGCCGAGCAACTTCAAGCTCCCACCGGGGGGTTTGAAAGTGCTATAGTTATTTACCACGACATAAATGCTCAAAATTTTGAACTAAAATCCTCTTCCTCATTAATCTTGTTCCAAAATCGTATTTTTCGTGGAGGTAATGATGAGGAGACTCTGCTCACATTTCGTCATTTTGGAGAGGAATACTTACTTTCAATAAGGTACCGATGTACCTATCACACATCAAACTTCTTCTCTTTCCATTTTCTCTTGATGTGGGTTGCCAACGTGGCTTACACGATTCTATTCTTACATGGGATGACTTAGTGTCTAAGTTCATAAATTTCTTCTTTCCACCTTCTAAGACTACCAATCTTCGGAATGAAATAACGAATTTTCGACAAATTGCTCAAGAATCTTTCTCCGAAGCTTGGGAGCGTTTCAAGGAACTTCTAAGGAAGTGTCCTCATCACGGGTTTTCGCTCATGCACCAATTAGACACATTCTATAATTCGTTGAGCTATAATGATCAAGATTCTCTTAATTCCGCTGCCGGTGGCAATTTTCTCTACAAAAGTCCAACCGAAGGACTACAAATCATAAAGAATAAAGCCAAAGTTAGATGTTCACGGAACGCCGTGATGCGAGTGAGTACGAATGCTCTTCCATCTTCTTCTACTTCGTCATCATCTAACTTCGAATTCCAACAAATGGCAGCGGCATTAGAGGATAAGATGACTTTGACTTTTAGGAATGAAATGAATGAGATGAAAAATATGATGAAAGCTCTTGTGCCTACTCCCGTTCCGATTAAAGCGGTGGAGGAAAGGTGTACTACTTGTGGTAGTAATCATAGTTATAATGTGTGCCCAATGACTAGGGGAGGTTATGAGTACCCGGTTTATCATGATAATTTCCAACAATTTCAACAAACCGCTTCGGTCGGTAACTTTGTTCAAAATGGAAATTCCGGATACCGTCCTCCCAACTTAGCGAACCAAATAAGACCACCGGGCTTTACTCAACCCAATCCCCAAGCTTCTAGACCTAACCAAGGATACAATGGGAACCAAGGGTATAATGGGACTAGGAATGTGAACCAAACCAATCAAGTTAACCATGGAGCTAACTTGGGGCTTAACCAACAAGCTCAAGCTTATCAAGCCCCAGTTGCTCAAGTACCGGTTGCTTACTCAAGGTTCGAGGCCTACACAAAAGCTAATGATGCCACATTGACCAATTTGCAAAAGAACTTAAATGATTTTAAAAGAGAGCAAAATGAATTTCAAAATGAGCAAAGAAATTTTCAAAAAGCAATGATGAGTTTTATGCAAAATAGTGGGAATAATGGGGGAAGTAACCATGCTTCTACCTCGGGTACTTTGCCAAGTAACACTATTCCTAATCCGAGGAATGAATGCAAAGGGATTACCACCCGTAGTGGTGTTGTTCTTGATAGACCTTTACCCCCTATGCATCCTCCTTATGTCAATCCGGACAATGAGAAGGCTAAGGAAACCGAGGTGACAAAGGACAAAGTGCAACTCGAAAGTTCACAAAGTACCGCAAACATCCAACCTTGGGTAGACCATGGGAAAGGGAAAGATAAGTTGAAAGATAATGAGAAAGGGATGAATAAGAAGGAAAAAGATGATGAGGTTAGAGACAGTGTTTTTGAAGAGATCTTAATTGATAAGGAAGAGTTTTTCTTGCCTAAATCTCCACCAATCAAACCAAACAAGCCAACAAAAACTCTTCCATATCCTTCTAGGGTAGAGTATGAAAAGAAAGGTGAAAATGATAAAGTGCAAATCCAAAAGTTTTGGGAAATGTTCAAAAAGATTCATGTGAACATTACTTTGGCGGATGCTTTGATTTTAATGCCTAAGTATCAAAAGATGTTAAAAAACTTGTTGTCGAACAAAGAGAAGTTAAACGAGATGGCTAATACACCAGTGAGTGAAAATTGCTCGGCGATCATTCTCAAAAAGCTTGAGGACCCCGGACAGTTTCTCATCCCGTGTACTTTTAGTGAGCTTAAATGCAAAGCCCTAGCCGACCTAGGTGCTAGTATCAACCTTATGCCATTCTCCGTATACACAAAGTTAGGCCTTCCCGCATTGCAATCTACCCGGATGACCTTAGAACTAGCAAATTGCTCTCTTTGTGTTCCTAAAGGAATTGCTAGAGATGTCTTGGTCCCGGTGGGAAGATTGACTTTCCCGGCCGATTTTGTTGTAGTAGACTTTGAGTGTGATTATCGAGTACCTCTTATTTTGGGTAGGCCATTTTTGAGGACGGCTCGTACTTTGATCGATGTTTTTGAAATATCTGACCCAGTTGCTAGAAGAAGGGCTTGTTTTGCAAAATTAGAGAATTTTAGAATCATTCACCAAGGAAGAGTTATTCATTCACCTAAAATTGCTTCCGTAAGTGCAATTTCACACATTTTTCCAAACAATAATCTTGAGGACTCTTTCAAAATGGGGGATGAGGATCTTAACTTTATTCCAAACAAAGAATTAGATAAAGAAGATCTCATTCCAATCCCAAGAGAGTCCAAAATTGGAAAAGAGTGTGATTTTCCTTTTTGTGATGATTTTCAAAGTTTCAAGACTTTTTCAAACCCTCTCTTTGAGAAAAAAGATGATTTTCCCTCTAGAAATGACGAGTCAATTCTTAAGGAGGAGGTTCATAAGGAAACTCTTAAGAGTTATTTGAACCCTCTTTTTGAAGACGACGAGGAAATTATTTCTATTGAGGTATCTAGACAAATTTCTCCGAAAGTTGATGTTAAAACCATTTTGTCTTTCTTTGCCCCAATTGGGAATTGTGTTAGAAAATGGGCAACAAATGAGTTTGTAAAAGATAATGATGAGATTAATCATGAAGTTTTCAAAAGTGATAATGAAAATGTTTTGGGAGTTCATGATAATGAGGAAGAGGAAATTGCTTTCCTAGATGGTTTACTTGAAGATGAGAATTTCTTTGAAATGAATGATAAAAAGGTTGAATCTTTGGAAAGAAAGACTAAAGAGGATTTTGAAACAAAAGATGAACCTAAGTCCAAAAAAGAGTTACAAGTTTTTCATCCCGACATTGAAATACTTAACCATTTTGAGACTACCTCTTATGTCGGGAGTGATTATGTGTTTTATGAGGATTTTAATCTCGTGGATATGATATTCCCCATGAACATTCAGGGAAAGATATTTGACCCGGGGATAACATTTCATGAGAAATCTTTTGAAAATGATGCTTTTAAGGATAAGAGTTCAAAAGAGTTAGCACCATCTAAAGCTCTTTTGACTCTTGATGTTTTTGACCCACTCCACCCACCCTTAATGGACTTTCATGTTACCAAAGCATTGTTCGGGTTCACATTTTCTCTCTTGAAAATCTTTTCTAAAAAGTTTTTTGAACCCGGAATCAAAAATGCTACGGTATATCTTTCATACCTAGTTTGGGGAGGTTTCCACCTCTTGGAATTTCTTCACCCTCACTATTATCCTCCATAATGAACCTAGTTTGGGGAAATGAGTCAAGCTAGGGGACTCTTTAATAAACAAGCGCTTCGTGGGAGGCACCCCATGCTTATCCTTTTTATTTTCTTTTGATTTTCTCTTTGCTTCCCCAAGGACAAATCAATTCGGGGTCGAGTATAGCTTGTACTTGGTTAACAAAAACTAAGCCGTTTTAAAGATGTTTTTGAGCTAACAATGTAAAAATGAGAGGGAGCTTGTTCTTGTTCATCTCTTGTTCTTTGTTTGTGAGTTTTTGTCTAGGTTTCCGGATTTTGGAAGATTCATGGTTCAATATTGTGGAAGGACAAAGCAATTCCCACAATTTCCATTGATGGTCTCCAATCTTCTCTTCATAAAGTGGGAAATCTCTTATCCTTGTCTTTATCGAACTAACATCTATTCTTTTGGCATGACCATAGAATTTTTGTTAAAGATTCCTTTTGACCCTTATTTTTAAACTTTGAGGACAAAGTTTCATTTTAGTTTGGGGAAGGATATCTTCGATATTGACTTGCACTTCACGCAACCTTGTTGAAGTCTTTTTGGAAACGCTTTTGTGAAAAAGTAAAAATTTTAATTTTGCTTACAAAGAAAAGCTCAAAGAAGCTAGATTTGGAACAAAACACCACTTTTTGGTAGTCCGTTGGTGAGAAATAGGAGTTAATTTGACCTCATGACCGGGTGGAAAAAAGCCCTACTAGTTGTTCTTTAAAACCTACCTTTTGGTTGGGCCAAGCTTTCACGAATCCTATTGCTTAGGATTTTAAATGGGAAAAGGGGAGGGGGGGGGGAGGAAAAAAAGAACAAGAAATGATAATAGTTTAAATATAAGTGTATTTGCTTAAGCAAGGTTTATTTGGAAAACCTAAAGCTTATATGAATGATTTGTGTCTTTTTACTCCCATAAGCTCTTAACACACTTAATCATACGTGCCTTTTTAATTTAACTAGTCAACCAAATGTCTTAAAAAAGTCCTTACATTTGAAAAAGAATTCATTTTAATATGGAAGTAAAAGATTTTTGTTCTCTAAATTTATAGTTTGATTTTCAAAAGTGAAATTTTCCATTCATCAAAAAAAATAATTATAAAAATGAATGCATGAAGCATTCTTAATCAAAAGCATTATTTTTTTCGTAGCCAATATGTGTCTAGCATTCGAAAAAAGAATAATAAAAGCTTTATGTAGTTTTAATACGTTGGCGTATCCATGTTGAGAGAGAGACTCGGATGGGGCATACACGCGCAACTAAGGATTAAAACTATATCCTTGTTCTGAAATCAAGGTCGTAGCATTCATCACTAGGGAGCGAGGCCTCGGTGATGATTGCAACTAAGGGACATTGGATTCAGCTTTGTCGGAAAAAGGTGTTGTCGCGATACCCACAAACGTTAGCACGAAGTGGGGTTTCCGAACTAAGAACACCGGTTGTTGAGATGCATTTCCTATTTGGGAGAAAGGCCAAGTAGGGGTTCGAACTAAGATCAACATCCTATTGCAAAAAGAAAAATAAATTATAATACATGGAAAATAAAAAGATGGTTTAAAAATTTCATTTCTGCAAATCCAATTTATTAAGTTTTTGTTCCTAATCTCTTTTATCTTTGAGTCGAGATTTAATCTATGTTAATTAACATTTGAGCTCACAAGGCTTATTGTAATGCTAGATAATTTCAACTATGAAGATAAATTGATCTATGGTTGAGTTAAAAAGAGTGCACACATCTTAATCATTAATTTATTCCTGGGAGTGAAAAGTTCACAAGTTGTAAGTATAAGAGCTTAATCATTTGGACTTATATTGACAATGATCTTGTTTAATAGCTTTGTTTAGTCTAGTGAAAAGTCACAACGGATGACAATTTTTCCTCTTTTGTGCTCTATTAATCGGGAGTAGCCTATTTCAATGAGCCTAAAAGTTGCAAAATTGCAATGATTGCCATTAATGTGTTTCCATGAGATTAAATGTTGAGAAAAAGCTTAAGTTGTTTAAAAAGGTGATTCATAAAAGGTGAAAGCAAGGGCATTTTGGAAACTTGTTAGTTTACAAAGTGTACACTTGATAACATTGCGTGAGGACACGGCAATCCTTTAGTTTGGGGAATTTTGATAAATGCTTAATTGTACATATTAAATACCCGGGATTTTGCCAAATAAAAGCCAGAAAATGCCAAAAGAATAGAAAAATGTGTGCTTTTATGTCTATTGTGCAGGAAAGGTTTAAAAAAGACAAAAAGAAGCAAAAACAGTCAAAAACCGACAAGGAACGAAAGAGACAAGAAAAAGAGTGAAGACGGAAAGCCAAATCAAAAGCCGGACCAGATTGATACAAGAAATGAAGCTCAAGATAAAAGTCAAGGACCAATTATGACAAGTCTTCAAAGATCAAAGGCTTATTTAGAAGTTTTAAATACAAAGGATTAAAGTTGTCAAAAGATGAAAGTTGTTTTTAAAGGGAGAAAAAGAAATAGAGACTACAAGGGCTGAAAGTGCAATATTTCATACTATTTTTACACTACAATGGAGAGATGGAAACGCAGGGGCCATTTATGTCAATAGCTCAAACATTCAAACATACACACGCGGCTTAAAATCCCTAACCGTTTCCCAAACAGTTTTTCCCGCCTAAACCAACATAAACCCATCTTCTACAAAACCCCTTCCCCGCTCCTCTACACTTGAATTAACCTCGTATTAATCACCTTCCACCTCATAAATCACACGTGGCATCACTGGATTGGTCTATTTCTTTCTAAATGCCACGTGTAAGCTCACTATTGGTGCGAACATGTCATAAGCTCAATCAACAGCTCAGTTTTGTAATTTTTCGTATTTTCTAAGCATTTTCTTTTAAAGTTTTTAAAATTCAGCTTTAAATACTTGTACCTTTGTTATTTCTACTTGTACTTAATCATTTTGAACAATATAATTCAGTTCTTAAGTCTCTTTGTTATTTGATTTCAATTTTAAGCATTTTTTACTTCATAAGCTCTCAATAAGCTCTTTTGAGCTTATTCTTGTTAAAAAGCTTTAATTCAGTCAACAAATTTGTTAAAAGTCATTCATTAAATCACTTAGTTCATTTTACATCAATCATGACCACTTTAGTTCATTTGATTCAGTTTTAGAAGCTTTTGGAGTAAATAAGCTAATATTAGCTTATTGAGCTTATAGCTCAAGGTTTAGAGGCTTTGGAAGCCATTAGGAACATTAAGCTTCTACTCTTGGATAGCTTAGTGTGAAGATACTTCAACTCACAGGTTTAATTCTCTTTATTTCATCCTAGCATTTCTTTAGCTTATTCACTTTAGCTTATTAGCTTATCTTTGAGAGTGCTTAATCATTGACAAAATTACTCAGTTAGTTTAGAGTTTTTAATGCCTTAAGTTGTTTTAGTTAAAATCCATTAGGTATTCATAATTAGAGTTTCTGTCATAGTAAGTGATAAGTATCCTAGGTGAGTAACTAGCTTATTTTTCTACATAAGCTAGTACTATTAGAGCTTAGATAGTTCATTTAACTTAGTTAGAGTAAGAGTAGATAAAAGATTTAAACAGTTTTAGTTTTAAAATAGATTTTAGTTATAAAATAGTTTAGACAGTTTAGGTAAGGGAGTGTTTGGATTTAGGTGTTTTTGATCCTTAAAGTCAACTTTAATGTGTAAAGGTGAATGAGTAAGTTGTATTAAGTGATATTTTAGAATTTTAAAAAGGTTTTGAGATTTAGTTTGTAGCATTTCAAAGATTGGAGTTTAAAAAGATTGTGACTGCACCAGGGCACTTTAGATGGTGGAGTAATTTTAGTTTAAAGAGACTTATAGCTTTTTAGACTTCAAAGTTGTTTAAAGCAAGTCTAGGTACTTACATTTAGTAGGTTAAAAAAGTTCTTACTTAAGAAGTTGAGCCTGCACTTCATTTGTGTTTGCCAAATGCATCAGCAACAACAGTCAAAGCTGTTGTTGCTATGCACTTTTCTAGTTTCTTTTTAGGATCCATAATTAGAAGTTATGGTTTGGAATTAAGTATTTTAGTAGATTTCCACTAGTTTTACAAGAATAATCTCTTAGATTTCATTTTAAGTTTTCAACTCTAGCTTATATTTCCTGCAAAAGTAGCATGATAGCATCATTTAGATTTTAGCTTATTTCATTTTGAATTTTCATTTTTAGTTGTAATATTGAAAAACCTTTTATCTAGGTAAGTTTTAAATCTACAGCTTAGCTTATACTCAAAATTTCAGCTTGCAAGGTTTAGAAATAAGCTGTGAAGCTTATTAGAAAAAGTTTTAAAAACAGTTACAAGCTAAACTAGCACTTTTAAAGATCATTTTTCTTGTTATTCTTGGTAAAACTTAGCTTATTTCTTTTCAGAAGTTCTTAGTATACATCACATTCTTCATTTAGCTTCTTTTAGTTTTAAGTTTCATGTAAAATTAAGCTAGGAATAAGCCAAAAATTAGAATCTATAGTTAAGGCCTAGTTTCTGTTTTGCAGAACAAAAAGTTAGTTTTCTAGCTTATTCAGTGGATAAAAGTAGATAGTGCTTTCATTAATGTTGTAGAGAATAAGCTCCTTAGTAACCTTTTAGTTTTAAGTTTTAGCTGAAATTCATTTTTTCAATAAGCCAAAATAAGCTAGATCGCGAGGTCTAATTTGTACTTTTTCAATAGTTGAAGGTTACTCATTTTAACTATAGTGTAAATTTTAGATAGTTTACCCGCCTACCCTTTATTTTCCTTTAATACACTTTCTACCCTAGACTTTTAGGAAAAATAAAATAGTTTAATATTTTCAATTTTTAGTTTAATAAAATTAGGTTAAAGTTTTTAATTGGTAAAATTAGGGCACAATTGGGTTATAAAAATTAGGGCTTTTTGTTCTATTCAATTTCTGCACTAGTTTAGTAGTTAAAAACCATTTTTCTTTATTTTTCCAATTAAGCTTGTATTTTCTAGGAATTAAAATAGATTTTAGTGAATTACTATTTCTTAGAAAAATCATAAAAAATAGAAAAATAGTCGAAAAATTAAAATTCTTTTTGCAATAATTTTCTTTTTAAATCTAGTATTTTTGAAAAATAAAAGTAAAATTTTAGTTTTAATTTTTAGAAAAAGTTTATTTTTGTAAATTCATTTTTCTTTAAAAATTCATAAAAAATTCAAAAATAGTTTAAAAATTCTAATTCTTTTT
Source organism: Tanacetum coccineum (assembly GCA_026074375.1). Classification (NCBI taxonomy): domain Eukaryota; kingdom Viridiplantae; phylum Streptophyta; class Magnoliopsida; order Asterales; family Asteraceae; genus Tanacetum; species Tanacetum coccineum. The sequence continues at coordinate 12,450 of BQNB010116463.1, forward strand.
CCTAAAATTTTCTTTTTAAATTTGTGATTTTTAGGTATAAAATTTGTTAGTAGAAGTGCTCTAGAATTTTAATTCTTGTTTTAGTTCACGTTTTTAATTCACATTTGTTAATTTTTCATGCTAGTTAATTGATTTTAGTTTCTTTAATCATTTCTATAGTTTAATTGTGCTATTATATTTGTAGTATAATCAAAAGTTCAAAAATCCTTTATCATTCTTAACTCGAATCCGAATTATTCCCAAATTCTCAATTCACGATTTCGTTGGGACACGACCCGAGTAGTACAATACTTCCCGGATAAAAATATACATATTGTGTTTTCTTTAGTAAGATTTTTACCTTATATTTCTCTTGTTTGAGAAGTATTTTGGAAAGAATTCTTACGGGATTAATACTATACGTATATAAATTTGTTTGCTTTACACTACATCAATTATTATCATTTTGTTTAAATCGGCGCACCCTTTTTTTTATTTTTATAACCAAAAGTACCCTGATGACTTTTAAACCAAACGCACCCTGCTGCGGTGCGAAACCGAACGGACCCATTTCATTTTATATAACCAAACGCACCCTTTCTTGTTGCTCTGCCAAACCAACGCACCCTAGTTGGGGCTGACCCAAAATCAAACGCACCCTTTCCGGTGAGAACACAAACCAAACGCAGCCCTTGCTGCGCTGAGACCAAAACCAAGCGCACCCTCGGTGCATTTACACAGCCAAACGCAGCCCTTGTTGGTGAATAACGAAACCAAACGCACCTACCCTTGTGGTGCGGCTGCTAGACTCAAATCGAACCCACCCTTGTAGTGCCTATCTCAAACGAAACGCACCCTATTTGGGTGTACATAAAACAAAACGCCCCTTAGGTGCTTGCGACAAAACCACACGCGCACCCTTTATGGGTGGCTGTCATTGGCCGAAAAAAAAGGGGGGTAGCGGCTGCGCGTGGCAGCGAGTGGTGGTGGGGATCTGGTAGATCGGGTGATGGGGAGCATTTTTGGTTTTGGTTGGAAAACTCGCCGAAAAAGTTTTCCGGCGTCGGCAAGCGGCGTCGGTGGCCGAAAAAGTGGCCGGAGGTGTGGCGGCGGTGGCCGGAGGTTGGCCGGATCCGGCTGCCGAAAAAATGAGAGAGAGAGAGATACATATGTAGGTGTGTGTGTGTTTTTATGAAAATAAAATGAAATTTTTTTTATAACTTTTATATATATATATATATATATATATATATATATATATATATATATATATTATATATATATAAGTTTATAAATAAATTGTAAGGTGTGAAATAGATGGGGGTAAATTTTGTAAATATTTCACAGGGACCTAAAATGTAAATTTTGAGTATTATTTTGTAGAATAGTGGTTCGGGACTCGTTTGAGCGACTTAACGGATAATTCAAAACACGAAACTTGCGCATTGTTTTCCAAATCATTTTTCCTATAAAAATGAGTATTTACACGAATATTATCTCGTAATTGTTTTATAACTTTTATTTAGAATGTTTATTATTTATTGGGTACCATTGATAAACTTTGTCCGTAAAATAAACTTTAACTTGAATAGTTGCGTTTTTAACAAATGTTGTTGAATAACATGATAAATAATTTATTAAATATTTTTATTTAATAAAAGTGATAATTAAATATAATTTAATTATTTTCGGTTCGGTACGCGTTATTCTTGTTTCTAAAACTTTGCGAGGGTATTTCAGTCACTTTTCTGACTGTTTTTGGGTCTCGGTCAAAACTAAAAAGTTGTCAGGAATGTCGTTTTACATCAAACTGTTTTGAGTCTGAATAATGAAAACGTGATTTAGCTGCTCGTTTTTCATAAATCAACTTAGGAATAACATATATCTCCTTTAAATATGTTCTGAAAAATTACCGGTTGCGCGGTAATTGCTTTTATGTGACAATAAAAGATCAAAAGTCAAAAAGTCAAGTCAGACCCAAAAAGTCAAAGGGTAAAATAGTCATTTAAAGTTTTAAAAATTGTCGGTTGTCACAATTTAAGCAAGGAGTTTTGAAACCAGATAATAACAAAGCAATATTATCCAATAATAAGCAAATTTCAACAGAGAATAAGCACTTTAAACAAGCAAACAAATATAAGCAGTATAAATAGCTAAATCTAACAGTTTAAGCAAAAAACTTAAGTAAAGGACATATAAGTAATAATCAAAGACAAATAAGCATAAAACAACAATAATAAGCAATAATAAGCAGGAAGATAAGCAGTAATAAGCAAAGGAACAGTAAATAAGCAAAAACTTAAAAAATAAGAAAATGGAAACTTACAAAGCATTTGCTCAAAACAGGGCAAATAAGCTTACAAGAAGCTGATCTACAAGCTCTAGTTTGTCAAAGACAAGCTAGTATAGTCTTAAAAGCCCTTTTAAGTTTGGCTTTTCTTCCAAAATAAGCTGAGGTAATTGAGGAGTGGATTTTTTTTTTGTTATTTTTAAAATTTTTAAGACAGAATTGTAAACAAGTTTTTATATAAGCTTTGAATGAACCAGAAGCTTATGTAAGAGCTTAATGACAGAATTTAAAGGACAATTAAAGTAAATGACAATATTTAAAGAAAAACTGGAAATTTCATTAACTTGAAAAAAATTACAATGCAATAATTTAAATGACAGGTAAAGTAAATTACAATATTAAAAATGGTCGAATTTGCTCAAAAACAAGACAAAAACAAGACCCCTCAAATGAGCTACAATGGCTTCTACTTATACTAAGAATTCTAAGTCTTAAGTCTTCACTTGTGTTTTACTTCTGTGAGAGCTTCAGAGGTGTGTTACTTGTGTGAGGGAAGTCCAAAACTCATCAAAGCCATCCATTTTTTCTTGCTCTCCAAGTCCATCAATCCGAGCCCTTGATTTACTTGTCTTATTCATTGACGAATGGGGTTGAAGAGGATTGCCACCATGGAATTGTTGTTTTATGAAGTGGGGTTAAGGTGGAAAAGTGATGTTTTTGTCTGGGGTTGCAGGAGTCGAGGTGGAGAGGGAGGATGAATAGTAGTGGCGGGAAAAAGATTTGGTATAAACAGGGTAACGGGGTTAGCCCTTGTTTTGCTATGTTGTTGCATCGTTAGTCCTTTTGGACTAACAATGTTAGTCCTTAAGGACTAACGATGTAAGGTAATAAGGACCATTGGTGTAAATGAGTTAAGGGGTTGGTTAATGGTTGTTAAGTGGTTTGTAGGATTTGAATTTGGGCCGGATTATATAAAATGGGTTTAATGAGTTTAGGGCTTGGATTTTGGACTTTAAATCTTGTAGAATTTATACAATAAGCTTAATGGGCTGACCTGGCCCATTAAATGGGTACGGGTTGGTCCATTTAAGATTTCTTCGTTTTGGCTTCGTCTTTGACTGTTGACTTTGACTTGGTTGACTTTTTGCTGACTTTGACTTTTTGCGCTCTCTCCATTCCGTGCTTGTTTTTGTCCGTTTTGGCTTGATTTTTGTCCTTTAGTGAATATCCATTACCTGCACAGCATAAATCACAAAACACACATATTTTTTTGTATTTTATGTCCGTTTTTGGTCATTTAGGCTCATTTTTAAAGGTAAATGGTATGGGTAATTAAGCACATACCAATATAGTATTCACTTTAGTCAATAGGTTAGGGGTTTTAGTGTAAAGTTAGCTCTAATTATAGTCATATTAGGGTTGTTGGGTTTTTTTACGGCCCAAACCCATCCTCCCCCTCATCTCTATAAAAAGAGGCGAGGGAGGAAGGGTCTTATACTTTATTCTTTCCAACCTATTGAAGCTACGAAGTAAATCCTAATTAGTACTGTCAAGAAGTAATGTTTTATTGTCTGGGTTCGGAGTCCGAGGTGAGAGGAGGATGAATAGTAGTGGCGGGAAAAAGATTTGGTATAAACAGGGTAACGGGGTTAGCCCTGGGTTTGCTATGTTGTTGCATCGTTAGTCCTTTTGGACTAACAATGTTAGTCCTTAAGGACTAACGATGAAAGGTAATAGGGACCTTTGGTGTAAATGAGTTAAGGGGTTGGTTAATGGTTGTTAAGTGGTTTGTGGGCTCTGAATTTGGGCCGGATTATATAAAATAGGTTTAATGAGTTTAAGGCTTGGATTTTGGACTTTAAATCTTGTAGAATTTATACAATAAGCTTAATGGGCTGACCCAGTCCATTAAATGGGTACGGGTTGGTCCATTTAAGATTTCTTCATTTTGGCTTCGTCTTTGACTGTTGACTTTGACTTGGTTGACTTTTTGGCTTTGACCTTGACTTTTTTACGCTCTTTTCATTCCGTGCTCGGTTTTATCCGTTTTGGCTTCGTTTTTGTCCTTTTTGTTGATATCTGTTTCCTGCACAATATAAATGCAAAACACACAAATATAATGTATTTTTGGTATGTTTTTGGTCTTTTAAGTCTAATTTTATAGGCAAAGGGTATGTGTAATTAAACACATACCAGCGTCAGGACGTAGCCGACTTAAACCGGCTCTAGACGATTCTACTTGGCGATGGCATCACGACTACAACACGACGTCGTCAGGACGCTTTTCTTATATATACAAAACTAATTTTAGGGTTTTAAGTGTGTAACTTTGTATAACTTTTGGGAGACGAACCCTAATCATTCTAGCAGCTTTTAGGCCGTCTTTAGGGCCTCAAAACCCAATTATAACTGACCTTAATCCACGTTTTAATCAAGTAAGATTGTTTATCTTTAATCATTCAATATTTCTATGTGTTATTTGATTGATTTATGTTCTTGCTTTCTTTATAACATGCTAGGCTAAACCCTCGTTTGTATTTACTTATGATTGTTGAAACTTAGATTGTAGATCATTTTAATGTTGCTTCTTGTAATGGATGTGCGCGTTAGGCTTTAGAAAACTAGCCATACGATATTAAATTGGCATAGACGTCTAGGGAAACGCAAATGTGTAGAAAGGATATCATCGGTAACAGTCTTTATACTACCTTACCCCTACTATGGTTGATCCCTCTTAAGATATTTCAATTGCATTTAATATACTCTTAGGGGCCTTGTAATAGTCCTCATACTACCTTATTTGTGTGTTGCCTTAACGGAATATTAAATAGATTGTGGATTCGTGTAATTCGTTCATGACTTAGGAAATACTTACATAGATTATCTCGAGTGTGACAAAGCAACAAGATTAGGAGAAGCAATCTAAGGAGTAGTACATGATTAAGTACATATATCTTTTTATCATAAAGTTATCACCAGTAGATTAGATTATATTTAGTTTAATTAGTTAAACAAATCAACCTCTCAAACCATGATATTTACTGCTTTCTATAAAATAAAAATACAAAAAGAATCTTCTCTTAACCCCATAGACCTCTGTTAGATTCTGTTCGAGCCTTCCCAACATATTCCCATAGAAAATAATAACAACCCCCAAGTCTTGCCTATACTACACTACAACGATTAGGTACACTACCTAGGGAGTTGTAAAACTTCGTGTTGAAGTCTTTATGACAAACGCATACATCAATCACCAATTGGATTGCATCAGGTATCCACTCGTACTTCCTAGGTAGACCTAGAACTACAAACATATGTAAATTATTAAGTATAAAAGTTTGCACATCGACTAAGTCGACCTAGGGTTTCGACCTTAATGGAGACCTTAAGGGATTTCGTTCCCTTGGGTCAGTTAATAAAGATAGGGGATATATTTAGGGTTTTGAGAAATATTATGAATTCTGTTACAATGCTTTTTGTATTTATAGGATACCAAGGAACATTCTAGTGGGATTATAATTCCTTATAATTATCCATTAAGCACATACGTTTGATTAGAAATCAAAATTTAACCCCTCCTTACTTAAGTAGGTCAACCGAACCACAAACAACCCTTATGGTTTGTGGTTTTACCTTTTAAGTATATTATATATTTTCTCTAGATAAATATATACACCCTAGATAATTACCATTTTACCGCACTATCAGAATATTATCCTATTCTCATTTCCATTTCATTTCGTCACTCTTTTCTCATTTTCGTTTTATGTCTTTGTTTAGTGTGCACTGGTGTGACCCTTCGGCATTTCCATGAAGATAAGTTGTGAAAGACGTTGTTCTTTGCACACTAATCGTTTCAAACTCACACTTGTACAAAGCAACAATACGAGAACCACTTTCACGGTACGAAGAGGTTACTAGCAAAACATTTAAGTACCCAGCTCACGAAAACCGATTCAATACCCAAGTAGTGATTTAAAAAAACTTATGCAACACCTCAGTTCAATTTAGGTATACGATTTTGTCCCTTTGCACATTGAGATATTTGAGAAAGTACCACACATGGATATGTTAATCTTAAAATATTCTCGTCCGTTTTGTTATTGTGAATGATTTCTCTCCTATAGTGTTTCCGAATACTTGTGTCGCATGGTCGGGCTCTCACAAAACATCTCACCATAAGGGCCCGTGAAAGTATCCTCTCAAGTCTTATTTCAACTTGGAGTTGCAAATTGGCTTCTTGGACAACCATAATACCCAACATACCTTCCTTTCTACTCGGACAGATGCCTTTTATGGATGTTCTTATTCGAAACACTAATAGACATATGATACATAGATAAGCTAATATGCAAAGTATTATATCTCCTTAGGTCATTGGGATAGTACGCCATGATCCGAGAACACCATTAACTTACTAATCTACGTGGTCACTTCTCAATCTTGGCCACGTCTAATATTTTCTCGCACAATGCATGTGAAACTTAATAAGCTCACTAGAGTATCAACTTTCACAATAAATGTTCAACTTATCTAGATCTCCCTCCATGATAGGAAGCTATGGACCATTTTTTGAATGAAATGTATTTCAATCACGGATTCAACATATACTAAATAGAATCTCATAGTAATGCCTCATCCGATTTGCACGAGTCTACAATATTACTTCCGATTCCTTGAGAATGAAATAAGCTCGTATCAGAAAGTTCTAGGAGTAATCACTTCCTTAATATTTACGACTAATCCTTTCATAGGACCCTTGAGCCTCCCTTATCAATTCTTTCATTATTTAATCCATGTCAATGAATCTATGTAAGTTTGATACCGATGATTTAGTCATATTGAATTATCTATAAACTTAGACAAATCACGACACACTCGAACTTAGTATTCAACGATGCACTTCATTTTATAATAAAGTAAAATGGAATTATAAAAAAAATAAGAATTGTGACTCTTTGATATTGATTACCCTAAGTTAATGAGAACTTTGGTGCAAGCCCTTGAAACCGCGATGTAGTAGCGCGATATTAATTGGAATTCAAGAGTTCGAATCATGTAAGTCACATAGCTTCTTTATTTGTTCATAACAACTGAAGATCCACATTTTAGGACCCTTGGTATCAAGATTCTACAAAGATCAGAAGTTCTTGTAAGATTAAAGTAGTCGAAATGTATTATGTGGGTTTTAGAGAGAGAAACTAAAGAGAAAAAGAAAAAAAGAAAGTGGCATAAGAGAAATGAAAGTTTATTAATTGTAATATGAAACTATTGTACATCTGGAGAAGCATAGGGGGTTTATATAATGTATTACAAACCTTGCTATGTGATAACTACATTATTATATATAGATAACTACATTACTATTTATGCCTTTTTTACATAATAAACTATAACCTTTGCCCTTTTTGTGTTCTGAATATTCTATTTTAGACCTTTGACTATTTGACGTTTGTCAGTTTATTTAGATATTGTACCGTGTTGATGGTGGTGATTTTATGAGAATTGTGATAATTTATGGTTTATTGTGATTAATAATCCCTAATTGGAAGGTATTATTATGTTATTTGTATTCCAGGTGGTTTGACCCGTGAATTTTGAGAAATGCCAAAAAACAAGTCCCGACACGTCCGTTATTGTCCAAATGAGTTTTTAAAGGTTTAAAGTGAAAATATGTCAAGTAAATACTCTAAGTTATTGGAAAAGTATTTTTAAGGTAAATAAAAATGCTAAGTAACTTTGGGGAGTATTTTACGGTTGAGTTTTACGAGCTTTTAAATGATCCCGTCACGAAAAGAAAGACCCGACACCTCATAGGATGCCATAACCGGTCATGAAAGCCTAAGGGGACAAGGAGGCTTAGTTTTAGCCAAGTTGTCCCAAGGTTGTACATTTATATGCCTTTCACTAAAAACATTCCACTCATTTTCTTTTCTTTTCAAAAAAAATATAAAACACACACAAGTGTGTGTGTCTTGGTGCGTCCGAACTAAGCCAACCAACAAACACCATAAATTTTCTAACTTTGAACAAGAATGTGAAATTTCGGGTTGATACGAGTATTTGGGTATTCACTTAAACAACGTTTAGGTTGTTCGGTTCGTGTCGAAATCTACATTTTTGAAGAATTTCTTGTAAGTTTCTAAATTTAAATTTCGTTTGTCCTTTTGGGTTTATATATATGCATAGATGTTGGTAGTACAAGTTGATCGTCGTAATAATCAATTTTTAGAAACGAAACGAATAAAAAGGGGGTGTTTGGCTTGCGTCGAATAAGAAAAGAAACACAAGGGTTTTGTAGTTTTGAAATTGTGGTCGTGATGGTTGAATAACATATGTTGCTAGACAGCTTATTTTTTATAATAGCTTGTATAGCTTATTTCGGGCTTATTTTTAAGCTATTTTGTGGCTTATTTCGGGCTTAAATGCCACGTCTTATGTTAAAATCACAAGGGAAGTGATTTTGATTATTTTCGTGGTATGGCGTATGTTTGTGGACTAATATTATAGATTATGGTGGTAACCAAATGCGATACGTAGCTTACTAGCTTATTTTCAAGCCGAATATATGTATTGTGAAACTTATGGACTCACGGCCCAATAAGCCCATTTCAGCCGTGGCTTAATAGGAGGGCTTATTGT
>BQNB010116464.1:844-21360 GCA_026074375.1 Tanacetum coccineum
TTACGTTATCAGTTATGCTTTATGCCTTTTATGCTTTGATATAACGCCATGATTATGAAGTGATGCCTTTCATTAGAGAGGGGTGTTACAGGATGTGCGCGTTAGGATTTAGAAAACTAGCCATAAGATATTAAATTGGCATAGACGTCTAGGGAAACGCGAGTGTGTAGAAAGGATACCATTAGTAACAGTCTTCTTACTACCTTACCCCTAATATGGTTGATCCCTCTTAAGATATTTCAATTGCATTTAATGTACTCTTAAGGGACTTGTAATAGTCTTCATACTACCTTACTTGTGTGTTGCCTTAACGAAATTTTTAATAGACGACGGGTTCATGACTTAGGAAATACTTACACAGATCATCACGAGTGTGACAAAGCTACATGATTAAGAGAAGCAATCTAAGGAGGAGTACATGATTAAGTAAATACATCTTTTTATCATAAAGTTGTCACCAGTAGATTAGATTATATTGAGTTTAATTAGTTAAACAAACCAACCTCTCAAACCATGATATTTACTTGCTTTCATAAAAATATAAAAATACAAAAAGAATCTTCTCTCAGCCCTGTAGACCTCTGTTAGATCTTGATCGATCCTTCCTAACCCATTCCCCTAGAGAACGATAACAACCCTCAAGTCTTGCCTATACTACACTACAACGATTAGGTACACTGCCTAGGGAGTTGTAAAACTTCGTGTTGAAGTCTTTACGACAACCGCGCACATCAAGTTTTTGGCGTCGTTGCCGGGGAAAAGTTAGGTTTCGACCATTGTTTAACTTAGGTCTACTCGCTTGGTTCCTATTAAGTGAGATTTTTTTTCAGTATATTAGCTTTCTTATAGTCTATCTCTTCTTTGTGTGTTTGTTTATAATTTTCATGGACTATTCCATTCTTCATTATAGAGAATGTGAATCCACCACCCACCAATAACCCATATATCCTGCCAACTGCACTTCGCGCAAGGGTTGTCCAAGAGCTCAGCGAGCTATAAACAATCTCGACCTGCATCGATTCTCGCCTAGATAGCATTAACTGATTCCTTAATGGTTTCACATAACAACCTAATGAAATCAATGTAGATGACCTTGAGCCCGATGACGAATCGGTAGATACACCACTTGTTTCTCATTTTCTAGATTCGGATGAAGATTCTAATGATGGTGAAGTCCTGAAGGAGCTAGAAGAATATGGTAATGCAGGACAATTATGCCGCCAAAGGGCAATTAATAGTTTCGATGGGGATGACTTAGCATTCTAATGTATGATCGGTTTTAGGAAGTTTGTTGCCTACTTCGACCCTTTTTTACCAATGAACATTATCACACGTAAAGCCTATAACACTATAATGGTAGAAGGATTAGAAAGTACAGGGAAAAACTTAGTTGCCATTGTTCGGGATGTCTATGTGTTTGTAGGAAGTTTCACTTACATCATGGACTTTGTGATATTAGAAGACATAGGAGAGTTTATCCTAAGTAATATGGCTGAAGTTGTGATGGGCAAACCCTTTAGAAAAATCACTAAACTTGAATACGATTGTGCTAAGGGATTGATGTCTTTCACTAGGATCTTTGACAACTACACATTCTAGATGCCCCGCACTATACATAGGTTTAAAAATTGGGGGCACATGTCATGGAGTAAAATCCCACCCATCCTTGTGCTAATTCAAAGAGATCTAACTAACGGATTTAGGAAAGCCTACGAGAAGAACAAATTTATGTACAAGAATTGTTTGAACATAGGTCCCGAATACCAAGTGGATGAAATTATGAAAGAATGACTCATCCATGGGCATGTGAGCCTACACGAAGTCATGTAAGGACGTGTGACTTCGAGTCTAGCTACAAGACTCAATAATAAAGAAAAGCGCTCTTTGGGAGGCAACCTAATATTTAATCTTCCTGCATTTAGGAGTGTCGTGTGTTTTAATTCTTTTTGTTTATTCTTTTATGTTTGAATTATTTTTGTAATCATGTTTTGCTTTGTTTTTAACTTCGTCTTATTGACAATCAAAGGTATTTTGCATAAAATAAGTGTAGGGGAGAATATCCGGTTTATAAGAACCAATTCAAACATTTAAAATAAATTGTTTAGATTAATTCGCGTCAGTTTCGAGTCATATGATTGTAATGATTAATCTCAGGTTTTATGCAGTATTTTACAAAGGATATAATTAACAAAGTTGCGTGCAAGAAAATTTTTCAATAAAAACAAAGAAAACATCTTTACAGTGGCTGGAGACGGCATCAGGATTAATCCCGACGGCGTCATGCCCCCAGCCATGTGAAAATTTGAAAATTTCAATTATTCTCGAAAAATAAAATGTGCAATATTTAAAATTTGTAATTTTCTTATAAACCTGCAGAAACCTATGATTACATCATCACTTTCATCCTATCTTTACTGCTTTAATAGAGTCAACCCTAAAATTTCGTTGTATATATCATTATCCCGCTAATTTTACTCTTGGTGTAGTTGTCTTTCTCTTCGATTACAGGTTATATTTGATGAGAAGAAACTTGGAAGTTCTTAGGAAGTTTCATTAGATGATTCTTGGAGGACGATTTAACCAGCTATCTCATGTTTCTTCTCCATTATTAAGCAAACCAGGGGAGTACTAGTTTCTTTTACTTGTTTTTTCCCTTTATTCATTTTACGGGTACTTCTATAGAACATTAGGGACAATGTTCAACTTAAGTGTAGGGGAAATGATAACGCTCTAAATATACATAAAATAACCCTCGAAAATATGTGAAATATATATGTTAACACATGAAATATTGCAAAGTTTGGTTGTTTGTTGTGTAATAATTGTTTCAGGACCAAGAATGATGAAAAGAACTAAATGTGCAAAGATATTCTGTTAAATGCAGAATTAATGAACAAGGCCAAAGTGTGGCGCACTTATACTAAGTGCGGTGTACTTCATGGCGGGTTAAATACAATTGAATTAAATAACCAAGTACGGCGCATAATTTATATTGTGCGGCGCACTTCTCCTGCAGTTACTCTAAAATCATAAATGATTGCAATGATTGTGCAACTCTTCACTCCCTTAATTTCTACAACTAAAGCACCATCTTTACCTATAAATAGGCCACGAATTCAGGGCTTAGAGCATCTCAAATCATTCCATTATCATCTCAATTATCTACATCTTTGATCAAGAGAAGTATAGAAAATTTAGGAAGAAGTTTTAGTGGAACTGTTGAAGTATCATCTTGATCTTCATCATTCCAGGTAACAATCCTCAAGGAGAAGATACTTTTGATCTTGGAAATCTCTGAATAGAAGTTGTTAGTTGAATTTCCGGGTTGTTATAATCATTGTTCGAAGGAAACTCTTGAAAATCAATATAATTTACTATTGGAATCAATATAAACATGTTTCTCTTCTTAAATATTATGTTTAGTGAATCTAACATGCTTGTTATGTGTTTTATTGCTATAAACATGGAGTAGTATATTTATGTTTATTTGGGATTTATGGAGTAATATGGATTAATTCGGGATGATTAATGATATTTGGTTAACGATAAATATAAACTTGTTATTTAGATATTTGGATTGTTGATCATCATTCGATTACTCACTAAGTTCGGGAATGTGTCGAAAGGCTCTGACTTGGTGTTTGATTCCTAGTTGTTTGTCTATGACAACTAGGTATTAGCTTTGTGAGAATTAGCTAATAAAATGATCATCATCCCAAATATATAAATTTTTAATGCTTAACCTTATGTCTAACGAACTTGGTTAAGAAAGTTTATATTTGTTATTTCCAAACGTGAACCAATCTTAAATCGTTTTTCATAACTAAGATTAAAGGCCAAAAGGATTATTTATTATTTTAAATAGACAATCTATTGAATAAACTACCCGTTCATTCCTTTGATTATACTTAATTTCATGAATATATCATCATCCCAAGTTATCCTCCATTACTCTTGTCTCTCGAATAAACATTGATTTTATAATCTTGAAGTTGTGTTATCAATTATCTTTAGATCGTGATAGTCTATAAGATAAACCTTTTCGTAATACAATTGACCTTTTTAGAATAACCAATCTCGAGGAACGACCTGGTCTTACCCTTAACCTATACTATTAACGGGGGTTTATACTTTACCCGTGTGTTAGTTGAAAATCGGATAAAACTAAAACTATAAATTTAAAGCTTTATAACGCATCAAAGTTTTTGGCGCCGCTGCCAGGGATTGAAATCATTCTTGAAATAGTCATTATTGTGTTACAAACTAAATTTTTAAAATCGCCATACAATTTTCTGGCAAACTGAACCAATTTTCTTCATAAAGTGCGCCGCACAACTCCGTTGTGCGTCGGTTTTTCTAAAATTACAGAAAGTACACCGCACTTATACCAAGTAAGCTGCACTTCCTGCATTTTTCATAAACAAAACAGTTTTCAAAAAGAGAAGAGGAACATCAACATCAATACCAAAACCCTAAAAACCCCCATAAACTGTAATTGACAATTTGGAAATGAGGAATTTACTCCTTGTGTTCATAATTGTTGAAATCTTGTATTATCATAATTTGAACATTAAAATAAGAAAAACAAAAAAGAGTTGTTTAACATCTTATTTGTTTGAAATTCTGAATGCCTATATGTATCTACTGATTGCTAAGTGTTGATTAGTTAACTTTGACTACCTGCAAAATGGAAATAAAAACAAAAACTTTAATTATATGATACTTGATATGTTTAAAAACCTGATGCTTGCTATGTTTTACAAATATTATAAAAATAAGAAATATAAAAACACTAAAATTAAAACTTTTAAAATTTTAAAAACTGAGAATTTTAAAAGTACGACGCACTTACTCCAAAGTGCGCTGATTTTTTTGAAAAATAACAAAGGATTTAAAAAAACTCAGAAAGTACGCCGCACTTTTTCTAAAGTGCGCCGCACTTACCTATCTGGAACCAAACAGAATGCTTATTTTTTTCGTTTTTATACAAAAATTGCTTGAACTAAAAGATACTATCTGTTTGTTGATAATATGTAAATATAAAAAGTCATTTTTATTTATTTTAACTTACCCACTAATGGTTGTATTAATGTTGTCTTATTTTATAAGAGTTATGGATCTAAATTCGAGTCTTGGAAAAATTTGCTTAGGAGAAAACGTTGTTGAAATCTCGAGTGACAAGATTGAAGGATCTAGAGACTGGGATTCTCCAGAGTATCAAGACACAGCTAACAGTGGAGGAAAGAAGGAAACAAAGGCTATGGTTTTTCACAAAATGGATACCGAAGAAATTAGTGATAGATTCGTGGCTCCTTGTTTTGTCAATGGGCTGGAAGCATATGATGGGGAAATTAATCTAGGAGTGGAAGAGAACATGATCTCGAATGAATAAGCAGTAAAATTATGCCTTGAACATGAGGTTAAAAGAGGAAACAAAATAGTTAAGAAAGAGCTCATTGTTGTACTAAGAGGTGAGATCTATTTTGTGAAGTTCATTATCAACCCAGAAGAAGATGATGTTGAACCTGGGGTGATTTTCGGAAGATCATTCCTACGTATGACTAAAGCAATTATTGATTTCGGGGCTGGAACTATCACAATATGCCCTGATATCGATCTATTCTTGGAAGATACTGAAGAAGAAGAAAAAAGCATGGATGATTGGGACCAATTGCTTGATTTTAACTTAGATGATATACCACTGTTGGGTGGAGAAGAACTTCCGTCGTTTGTATGCAAAATGGGGAAAAGTAACCGCAATAAGAAGAGGGCAATGTAGAATCTTAACTTGTTCTATCAAGATATATGAACATCTTCGTCAATTGGGAGACATTTAACTCAGGAAGAAGCATCGAAGGAAGCATTGGCACTTAGAATTAGCCAAAAGTTTGCTTTATTAGAAGAAGTAAGGCCAATACTTGAGACAATGGCTTATCATGATAAATACAAGAAAGTGCTGGATGAGATTTGGAAAGACAAAGTGGAATTAGATGGAATGATTGTGAAAGAAGAAGAGGAAGCAATAAAAAAGGTTAAAGGTAAGGCGTTGAAAAAAAAGATGACCCCGAAGCATTCATATTTCCTATCAGATTAGAGCGTCGGGTTAACAAGAATGCCTTGGCTAATACTGGGTTGGATATCAATACCATGCCTTACCGAATTTATGAGCAGTTAGGTAGAGAAGAGATGAAGAAGGTCGACAGAGGGATCATAATGATTAATCACACTCAGGCAGAAGCTATGGGGATACTCACTAATGTTCTTTTCCAGGTGGGGGTCACCACCTTAATTGCTAAGTTTTTGATCTTGGATATACCAATCGACCATGATGCACCAATAGTAGTTGGTCGGGGATTCCTGCGTACGATTGGTGGCATAGTCAATACCCCAAAAAGACTTTTCTTAACTTTTGATGGATTTTGTCATCAAACCTTCCATGCTGCAAGATCCGATGTTATAAGAAACACAAAAAGTGATAGCGATGACGAGGAAGAGTATGAGATAAAAAGAAATAAGTTTGGAGCACCGATATATGGTCTGAAACCTGCACCATGTCTAAATTGTAATGATCCAGCTGAGCGATCGTTAGCTTTACAAACAGTAACTAACCCATTCCAGAAAATTAGCGTTTGGAAGAAGGTCGTTAGTTTCCTTGGTTCATTACCAGTACCATTAAAACATGTTAACTGGAAACCTGATTATAAGGGTTGTTATACTAAAGAAGAAGAAGCAACAGGACAGTGGCGTACTAAGATGAGGTTAACTGATCCATATGGAAATATTTATATTCAACGATTCACAACCAAGAAAACAGACCGGAAGTTGTCAAAATATCATAAGTTAAGTGACATTATGTCACCCAATTGGTTTATGGAGTGAAAAGTTGGACCGAGTTGGAATAAATGAGGGAATTTATGTACTCCTAATCTATTTTACTTTTTTTATTGTTGAGTCGAAAATAAAATCATTTGTATAAATCCATAAGGGATTACATTTGATGTACAGACATTAGTCCAATCTATGATAAATATTAAGTCAGTGTGATGGATTGAAAATTTATGTTATCATTATGTTTAAATTATGAAGTGTGCAAAGCAAGTTTGTGTAATCTATCTATATATATAATTTCTAAAAAAAGAAGGAAAGTACGCCGCACTTCTAGGAAGTGCGCCGCACTTTATGGCGGTTCTCTTATATAAAACTTACAAAACACGATTTAACTCATTATAAAAACTCACACATTAACACAAAGCCACCGGGTTTCTCACAAAAACAAAGGAAGATTTCAAAAAGATCAATCCATCAACTCTTTGATCATGCCTAGGGTATGTTAATATCATTCCTAAACTTGTTTATTCCATTTCTTGTTCATTAGGAATATTTATAAATAGATTAGGGAAAATCAAATCCATGGTATATATGAACAATTAACACATCAAATTATGATATTTAGGAGTTACTTGTCAACATGCATGCTTAATATTGCTAGATCTAAAATACTGTTCATATTATGAATTTATCTTAAAATAAATTGTTGGAAAATCATAAAAATTCGGAATTGTTTTAACCAGTCTAGAAAGTACGCCGATTTTAGGATAAAACCGCCGCACTTTGTTAAATTCCCCGGAAGTACGGCGCACTTCAGGGAAGTGCGCCGCACATTTTACATCAGAATGTCACATAATGTTTGCAAAACCATCAAAACCTTGACCATTTATACCAAATCAGTTCTAACATAACCATACATTATATTGTTGATTGTTTTTTATGTGTAGACTATGGGAGGAAACGATGGTGAAGCCGGATCATCAAGATCCAAACGCTCTTGACAATTTGAAACCATGGAAGAGGTATTGCTTCCACAAGTTCATTATGATTTCTTACTATGGGAAGGTTGCAACAACGAGGCGAAGTCTAGGTATAACACCAAACTAGCAAATTTGCTTCTTAGACATGTTTACTCGCCATGTGTGGTAAATTGGGATGTACTTAATGGAATGGGATGTGATGGAGAAATTGATGATATGTTAAGGATTAAGTTGCGTGAAGCTGAATCTAATAAGGAAATATTCACTTCTGTGATGTGGATACGAGCTTTTAACATCAAAGAACCAATTTATGCGGAGCTTTGCCTCGAGTTTTATATAACTTATGAATTTGATGAAGTTTATGCTGATGATGAATTACAAAGCAAGAAGATAATCAAGTTTAGACTTGGCGTACATGCTCACAATTTAACTTTATTGGAGTTTTCTCGTAGATTGGGATTGTATCATGCTGATGAGCTTGAGGAGGATGGATTTGATGTGTATTTTCAAGGAGGCTTGTGTAGTGATGATCATTTTAATGGTTTGGGGCATTGGTTAAGCATTAGTAGAGAGGAGAGTTTAGGTTTGTCTAGGAGTCATGCCTCTACTATCAGGAACCCAATTTTGAGGGTGATTCATAAAATGACCACCTATGGCTTATGCCAAAGGACTACTAGGTATGATAAGATTCAAAAGAATGATTTGTGGCTATTAAGTATGTTTGATGCTAGACACCAAAATGGGCACGCCAATGTGGCTTGGTTGATTGCGAGGTGGATGAAGAGGAAAGGAGCTGGTACTCAAAAGGAGAGTCAGATTTGCTGTGGACAGTTTATCACGAAGATTGCTAGGAAGTCGAAGGTGATGACTGATGTGGTGCTAAGGAGTTTGAGTGCTCTAATTTATTGTAGAGATTGTGATACGACTACACTAAGAGAGTTGATCGACTCTGAGGGTAGACTAATTCCTGAGGATCTGTAGCCGGGTGTGCCGAGAGTTGGTATTCCTAGAACTCCGAGAGCATCAATGCAGGACTTGTATGATAGGATGGGTAGTATAGAGATACGTCAGGAGGCTATAGAGAGGATAGAGTATAGGTAGTTAGGACAGGTACCAGGGAGTGTTTGAGCATATAGCTGGGGTTTACAGCGTTCCACTACAGGGAGCCTACAACCCACCTGGTTATGCTCAGCCACAGTATGATCAGTATTATCAGCAGTACCCACCTCTGCCACCACAGTATCAGCAACAGCAGCAGGATGATGGCGAGTAGTGTTGAGATGACACAAGTTGGTTGTGTGACCGCATGTTTTGGGTCACGTGTGTTTTAAAAACAATTTCCTTAAAAACATTATTATTATTATTTCTACTAAGGTGTGTAAAATGCCTATGTTGGCATTTAAAACAATATTATCGTACTTTCTTCAAATAATTAATTAGGATTATTATTGTTACTATTTGTGTGTGCTATATTTATATTTGTAACAGGAAAAAAAGAAAAAAAAAGAAGGGCGCAAGACGGAAATGACGAAAAGCAAAAGATTCAAGTAATTCTTCATAAGTGAGAAGTATTATTTCACTTTTCCATTTTATATTTCTCTATAATATTTCACATTGGGGACAATGTTCATATTAAGTGTGGGGGGGAGATAAACTGGAAAAGTAAAATAAAGTAAAATGAAAATTTTTGACTGAAAAATAAAATTTTTATGATCACATACAAGCAATCTAACTCTGGATTGATAACATTACTAGCATATTTATACCACCCAAAATTAAAAATTGTGAGGTTTAGATCTTAAGAATTCGGGTATCCATCTTTGATACCTAACATGATTTTTATCTTTAGCTTTCTCGAGTTAAGGTTTGAATGCAACTGCAAGTGTCTCATCCGTTATAACGGCTGTGTATTTGTAGTTTGTCGCCTTTTCTGGAGCATTGGTATCGATTTAAACTTGTATGATTGTGCCAGTGATTTGTTAATTCTAGAACTTGTGCTTGAAATCTTTATGAGACCGCAGTAGGAACACATTCGCGTGTTATAAACATTTTTCTGATTAAGAGGTGATAAAAATATAAATATAAGTAGCTAATAACTTTGTTCAAAAAGCTTTTTAATTAAATCATCTGAAATTTTATCCGTACGAATCGAAGAGCATAAATGTTGGTATTGCTGTTAAAATAAAGTGCGAAGGTTGCGAACTTCTTAGTTCATTTGAAATAGTGTGCTTATCCTAAGTATGGGGGAAAGCAAGTTTCCCCCAAGTTAAAGTGAAATAAGGCAAAAATAAGCCAAAGTTTAAAAAAAAGTAAAAAAAAGGGTAAAAAAAGTGATGAAGTGAAGGAATAGTTGGTTACATTACAGATAAAGTGGATTATGATTTTATTATAAACCTTTTTCAACAAATATAAAAAATAGTAAATATCACTAAATAAATTGCCTCTTTTTTTTGAAAGACTAAATAAATAAATTGCCTCTTTTGATGTTTATGTTTGGTGTTTACGCCAAGTCGGTGAAGTTTAGTTTCTTGTACAAGCTTATGGTAATTGGAACATTTCATAATTGCGCGTATGAGTGACTTCCGTTTACTATCTATTTTAGTTAATTGAGCGAGTGTGAAGAAAATATTATCTATAAAATTCGTGAGTTGCTTTGTCACGTTATCTATGCTTGTGATCATTAATCTGTTTTACTAAAACAAAATGTTTTCGCTTTTGATTGCTTGAGGGCAAGCAATAATCTAAGTATGGGGGATTTAATAACGCTCCAAATATACATAAAATATCCCTCGAAAATATGTGAAATATATATATGTTAACGCATGAAATATTGCAAAGTTTGGTTGTTTGTTGTGTAATAATTGTTTCAGGACCAAGAATGACGAAAAGGACTAAATGTACAAAGATATTCTGTTAAATACACAAACGATCGTTAAGAGAAGAATCTAGAAGAGAATCTAATGAAGATTTAATGAACAAGGCCAAAGTGTGGCGCACTTATACTAAGTGTGGCGTACTTCATGGCGGGTTAAATGAAATTGAATTAAATGACCAAGTACGGCGCACAATTTATATTGTGCGGCGCACTTCTCATGCAGTTACTCCAAAATCATAAATGATTGCAATGATTGTGCAACTCTTCACTCTCCTAATTTCTACAACTGAAGCACCATCTTTACCTATAAATAGGCTACGAATTCAGGGCTGAGAGCATCTCAAATAATTCAATTATCATCTTAATTCTCTACATCTTTGATCAAGAGAAGTATAGGAAATTTAGGAAGAAGTTTTAGTGGAACTGTTGAAGTATCATCTTGATCTTCATCATTCCAGGTTAGAATCCTCAAGGAGAAGATACTTTTGATCTTGGAAATCTCTGAATAGAAGTTGTTAGTTGAATTTCTAGGTTGTTATAATCATTATTTAAAGGAAACTCTTGAAAATCAATATAACTTGCTATTGGAATCGGTATAAACATGTTTCTCTCCATGAATATTATGTTTTTCGAATCTCACATGCTTGTTATGTGTTTTATTGCTATGAATTTTGAGTAGTTTATTTATGTTTATTTGGGATTTATGGACTAATATGGATTAATTCAAGATGATTAATGATATTTGGTTAACGATAAATATAAACTTGATATTTAGATATTTTGATTGTTGATCATCATTCGATCACTCACCAAGTTTGAGAATAGGTCGAAAGGCTCTGACTTGGTGTTTGATTCCTAGCTGTTTATCTATGACAACTCGGTATTAGCTTTGTGAGAATTAGCTAATAAAATGATCATCATCCCAAATATATAAATGTTTAATGCTTAACCTCATGTCTAACGAACTTGGTTAAGAAAGTTTATATTTGTTATTTCCATACGTGAACCAATCTTAAATCGTTTTTCATAACTAAGATTAAAGGCCGAAAGGATTCTTTATTATGTTAAATAGGCAATCTATTGAATAAACTACCCGTTCATTCCTTTGATTCTACTTAATTTTATAAATTTATTATCATCCCAAGTTATCCTTCATTACTCTTGTCTCCCGAATAAACATTGCTTTTATAATCTCGAAGTTGTGTTATCAGTTATCTTTAGATCGTGACAATCTATAAGATAATCCTTTTCGTAATACAATTGACCTTTTTAGTATAACCAATCCCGAGGAACGACCTGGTCTTACCCTTAACCAATACTATTAACGGGGGTTTATACTTTACCCGTGTGTTAGTTGGAAATCGGATAAAACTAGAGCTATAAATTTAAAGCTTTTAAAACACATCAGGAAATAAGTCTTAGAAACTATTCTTTCAATTGCCATTTGCTTTGTCCTTAAAATGATGGGTAATATATCGAAACATAACATAAACGGTAATTTTAACCAAAATTTAAAAAAATTTATGACACGTACTAACAAAAACTGAGTATTAATAGCGTCTCATGGATAGGAATTTATATGACTAGCACAAAAACCCTCAGAATTCCACCCAAAAAATGTGAGGTTTGCCTTTAAATCTATAGGAATTCGGGTATCCATTTTCGATACCCAAGATTATAACAACCTACAATTTTCATCAATGTAATTATCTATCTATTAAATTAGATGCAATTTCCATCAATGTAATATCTACTTATTAAATTAAGTACAACTATCTTCGAGGGAAATTTTTTGCTTTATTTCATGTCAACTATGTAACGTAACTTACATAGCAAACTAAATGAGCTCACTTAACAACCAATGCCAACTATATCTATGTTTATATCATGTAAACATCCTAATATGTCAAGTATATGTTCTAATATCATATTTACCAAGTGCATTATCAATTGGGATAAAGTCGTAGAATACCAACGAACTTTTCATAATTTATCGATTTGGTACGTGTACTGAAACAATTATCGATTTGGTACGTGTACTTTCATAAAGTGTTCTCATTTACACATTTTGATGACGTGTCACGTTATTGATGTGCTACGTGTCAGCCTATCACGTATGACACGTCATCAAAATGTGCAAATCGATAATTTTTTCAGTACACGTACCAAATCGATAAATTATGAAAAGTTTGTTGGTATTCTACGGGTTTATCCCTTTTTTAGCACCAAGTATAAGCATTCCAAAGCACAACATTTAAACCCCAATTACCCTAATCTTAAACCATAATTCATCCTAAAACCCTAGTCCTAAACCTAACCAAATTTAAAAATCCTAACAATCTTAACCTAACTCTAAACTAAACTAACCAAAGCTAGCACCCTAGCACCACCATGACCTCACCACCACATCACCACCAAGCAACCACCCTACCACCTCTATCACCACTTCACGTCACCACCTTGATCAACAAGCGAACACCCTTTTCATCACCTCCTTGTGAAACCACACCCTCCCACAACACTCCACCTCTCTTAGCTACTTCCTAGCTCATCATACTCATCCTAGCTACACCCTTGGTTACTACTCTTCCTCATACTTGGCCACCACACCAAGAAAACTTGGTCTCCACTCCTTTCATGCACTATATATAGCCGAACCAAACATACATACAAATCTCATATTCTAAACTCAATACCACCTCAAAGTTGTGTTCTAGCCAATCCAAGGAAGAGAAGAAAGGTCCTAGATCTGTTTAGAAGCCAAGGTTAAGAGTTCTTGAAGTTGTCTTGATCCATTCCAAGTGTTCGAACCAAAACCACTAGTTTCGACCCATTATCAAGTCGTGTAAGTCTCTTATTTGTTCTATAAGCTCGTGTTGTGTTCTAGATCATTAATAAGTTTTCTTAGATCATATGTAAGCCTCTTGTTAAAAGCCTTGAACCCCAAACCATACGGTTTGGTTTTCCTAAACCAAACGCACCATATAAAACCCTAAAACCTTGATTTCATGAAATCAATAACAAAATCCATAAGCTATTTTAATAAAGCTATTCTAATAAGCTATCTTATCATTTTTATAAACATTAAAACAAATCCTAAAGCCTTAAATCCATCGGGTTAATCATTTTAAACCAAACGAACCCGTTTTGGATTTTTAAGCTCACAAGCTCTTTTCATAAGCTATAAGCTCATAAAAGTTACTTATTTTAGCTTATATTAATAAGCTATAACCTGCAAAATTGATTTCTAAATCAAAAATATCAATATTATGGTTTTTGGACTAAATTCGCAAATGTTTTCATGCAAAGGGGTATATATTGTAAATTCTTGAAACTTATAACTAAAGGGGCTGAAATTGTAATTATTCTAAAGTTAAACTTTAGGGGTTTGTTTTGTCATACTTGAAAGTTAAAGGTTTAAAGATTTTAAAAGTTATATTAAAAGGATTAACTTTGTAAATATATATAAACCAAGGGTATATATTGTCATTTTGCATTCTTAAAGGTATAAAATGTAATATTTTTATATAAATTATAAAAATATATTTAAATATTATAAGACTCGATTTTATTAAAACCCGACACATTTGTCGTTATCATTCGTCGATCGAAACACTATAAAATCAATTATGTTATAAATATAACATAATTTATCATCCACTAGCTTTTGAAGAAACCTAAAATGATAAAATCTTATCATTTAATCTATAACGTATCACGTTACTAGGGAATTTCATGTGAGGGGTTTCATTTGGGTAGACGTTTTGACGAGTTGCTGGATTTACGATTTAAAGTGTCCTAGCTCCTCAAACGTTTACTACATGACCTCTGGATTATGATAGCCCGAACAGTGTTACGATGTTTTCATAAACTAATAAACTAAATTAACGTCAATGTTAAATAAAGCTTTGAAGTATAATCAAACTAAGACTTGACATATATTAACTCAGGTTGCGTGACAAAGCCGTTTAACACCATCTGAGTCACTTTTGACATCAATCAGATTTCCCTGAACTAAGGTGAGTTCATAGTCCCACTTTTACATGTTTTCTAAACTCCGTGGGGAGATACATGCTATAAACCATGAATACAAGTGTTTTTCCAACTGTATGCTATCCTGATATATTATTGCCTAAGTTTGCCTGCACTGCCAATATTTCTTAATCATGAACCATTAGTCACTTACGAGTGAACGCGAATATTATGGATAGATCTATCGGGGTGTGACGACTCCCGTTGGTGTGCCTATACTTTTGGTACCAATAGCACTATATTTGATTGTAATGGGTAACTTTGGCAAGTTACCTTTCATGAGGGCTTAGGTTCCTCCCCAATGTCACTGCGGTGATTTCATGTTAACGTGTTGGTGTCATGAGCTTAAATGCAATAATACTGGTTACTGTGAATTGTAAATGCAATTACAATTATTATAAACTATGGGTGTATAACAACGTAACCCACTATTGAGACTATGATTCATGAAGTAATACCTCAAATTAGCTTCCGCTGTTATATGTCAAATATCGGGGTGTTACAAATTGGTATCAAGAGCCGCGGTTATAGAGAATAAGGTTAAAGCCTAAACTATAACTACTTTTCCATCCAAGAAAGTCATTCGTGCCACTACATTCCTGAATAGTATGTAAATGATACATAACTATTATACTATTATATAAATTACTTGTGTTATTTCCACTGGGTTATTACAGAAATATGTCTTCCAACACTACTGACTATATTTACCCTATTATCGTCCCATATGATGTCGATGTTGAGGATGCCTTTTCCTCTGCAACTACTCCTAACTATACTCCGGCTTCACCAGACTATTCCCCAGCCTCACTGAGAAATACCTCTCTTAATCCTTTAGATGATTTATCTAAGTATCTTTTGGCCTTATTAGCCATCTCACCTTTCCACGATGATCCATAGATGAAGGTTATGCAAGCATATAATGCTACTACTAATGAATCACCCATTCCACTACCACAAGCACCTATTGCTCCATCAACTATTGTGCCTCCATCTTTAATGTTTGATCCCCAAGACTTCTTTCTTCCTAAAAAGACTTTACCACCTAAGAAACGAGCCCGTTCCTGATCATCCTTCTCTACTTCTACTTTACTTTAAGTGTTTAAAATTGGAGAAAGTTCTCATAAGACGCATCTGGAATGTCATGAGGAACAGATCGAGACTATTCTAAATCACTTAGATGAACTCCCTCTTGAGCGCATTGAGCACATAAAAGATATTATAGAAGGTCTTGGTAACGGTCAAGTAGTTATACAACAAGATTTTGATCAACTCGAAACCGAACTTCATAAAGCCTGTACTTAGATTGCTGGATTTCAGAAAGAACAAATAAGGCATGATGATGAGATTATTCTTGCTCGCATCAGGGTTTCTACTCTAGAAATGATCATTGAGGATATCCAAGTTCGCCACCGATCAGATATGAAGAATCTTTTGGACAAGATCCGTGAGCTCAAGAATCACAAGGGAGGACCACCAGACTACTAGACTAGATCCTTATCATTTACAGCTTTTAGTTAGAATCCAACCACTGGATGTATGGCATAAATAATGACACTTGTCAAATTTTGATTATGTAAAATATGTAAGACAAGTTGTTTATGACTTAATACAGTGGTGATTCCATTATATACTTAGCTGTTTATGATACCGATTTATGTATGTCATGGTTATCCATCCTATATTCTGTAATACGACAATTCATATCTTTATCCGGGATTACCATGTTTCTCTTACCATTCGATTTTTCTCGAACCTTTATCATGAATACCATTAGGTGGAATCGTATGCACAATGTCTTGATTTTACTTACACCGCCGCTAGACGATTCTTTGATAAGCTATCTAAATGGTCGCCTATGAAACCACTGGGAAGTAAACCAGTCCTCGAGAAACTTAATAAGTCAGATGCTTATTAACAAAGAAATACACATCCTTTGATATTACATTGTATTTCTTGTTAGAACTTGCATCAAAATGAGAATCCACACAATGATATGTCAAATAAATTCAATATCACTAAGTATGAATTTTTTGATTTTTATACAATGACTTGTGATATGACTATCATTATATGAACTCTTATTCTGTGTTGTCTTGTAAATGTTGATAGAATGGCTCCCAAAAGGACACCAACATCTGCAGCGCCAGCCATGTCTCATGCTGCCATCAGGAAACTAGTTGATGATAGTGTTGCCGCAGCTCTGGAAGCACAAGTTGCTACTATGACAAATACAGACAATACCATTAGGAACACTGGAGAAAGAGAAGCTCCTGTAACAAGAAAATGTAGCTACAAAGAGTTTATGAGCTGCCAACCTTTCAATTCCAAAGGTACAGAAGGCGCTGTTGGCCTCATCCGCTGGTTTGAGAAAACTGAATCAGTGTTTTCCCATAGCAACTATACCGAAGACTGCAAGGTGAAGTTTTCTACTGGTACTTTAACTGAAGAAGCCTTGTCCTGGTGGAATTCATTCGCCCAGCCTATTGGAATAGAAAAAGCTTACAAGATTACCTAGGTTGAATTCAAGAAGCTTTTGATAATGAAGTACTGTCCCCGAACTGAGATCCAGAAGATAGAAGATGAATTTTACCATCTGATTGTAAAGGGGAATGATCTCAAGACATATGTGAGAAGATTTCAGGAATTGGCAACCTTATGTCCTACTATGGTGCCAGATTATAAGAAAATGATGGAAGTTTTCATCGGGGGATTGCCTCTAAGTATTGAAGGGAATGTTACTGCCTCTAAACCTCAAACCCTAGAGGAAGCCATTAACATAGCCTAGAGTCTAATGGATCAGGTAACAAAGCACACTTCAGTGCAAATATCAAGTGATTACAAATGAAAGTTTGACGACAGAAGAACTTTCAACAACAACAACTACCGCAACAATAATAACAACAACTACCGTAACACCAACACCAACAACCGTAACACCAACACCAACAACCTTAACACCAACACCAACAATCGCTACAATAATCACCAACTACAATAGAACAAAAGGCAAGAAGCTGTCAGAGCTTATGCTGCCATTCCAGCTGAGAACAGTAGGTATGCTGGAAACCTCCCATTATGTAGAAGATGTGTTCTACATCACACAGGACATTTCACTGTTAAGTGTAATACTTGTAACAAGGTGGGCCATTTGACCAAGAATTGCAGAAATAAGGGGCCAGCCACTAGAAGTAATCTACTACCAATGACAGTTACTTGTCATGCATGTAGAGAGAAAGGAAATTATGCAAATTAGTGCCGAAAGACCACTAACAACAATGCCCAGAGGGAGAGCTTACATGCTAAGGGATAGGAGTGCTCACCAAGACCCTAACATAGTCACGGGTATGTTCCTTCTAAACCAACATCTAGCTAGAATATTATTTGATTCTGGAGCCAATAAAACTTCGTATCCATATCTCTTGCCTCTATGATAAATATCCCACCCATTACAATAGATACCTTTTACAATATCAAAATGGCTGACGGAAATCTAGTAACCACAAACACCGTTATCCAGGGTTGCACCTTGACTTTGTTAAACCAACCTTTTGAAATTGATCTCATGCCGATTAAACTCGGTAGTTTTGACATTGTCATCAGTATGGACTGGTTGTCCAAGTATCATTCCAAAATTCTCTGTGACGAGAAAGTCGTCCACATTCCTATCAACGGTGAAACTTTGATCATCCAAGGTGACTGAAGTAAAACCCGACTAAATCTCATATCTTGTATAAAAACCAAAATATATATATCCCGAGGTTGTCAAGTTTTCATAGCCCAAGTAATGGAAAAGAAGTCAGATGATAAACAACAAGAAGACATACCAGTAGTCAGAGACTTTTCGAAAGTTTTTCCTGAAGATCTACTTGGCTTACCCCCAGTTCGCCAATTAGAATTCCAAATCAATTTAATTCCAAGAGCGGCGCCAGTGGCCTGAGCACCTAACAGATTAGCTCCTTCAAAAATGCAGGAACTATCAAACCAACTACAAGATTTGGCAGACAGAGGTTTTATCCGACCAAGTACTTCGCCTTGGGGAGCTCCTGTCCTATTTGTTAAAAAGAAAGATGGATCTTTCAGGATGTGTATTGATTACAAGGAGTTGAATAAACTTACTGTAAAGAATCGTTACCCATTACCCAGGATCGATGACTTATTCGACCAACTTCAAGGTTCGAGTGTTTACTCGAAAATTGACTTAAGATTAGGTTATCATCAACTGAGAGTAAGAGATGAAGATATTCCCAAGACTGCCTTCAGAACAAGGTACGGACACTATGAATTTCAAGTGATGCCATTTGGTTTAACTAACGCACCTGTTGTATTCATGGACCTCATGAACCGTGTGTGTAAACCATACTTGGGTAAATTTGTGATAGTGTTCATTGATGATATTCTTATCTACTCCTGTAACAAAGAAGAACACGCAAATCACTTGAGAATAATCTTGGAATTACTCAAAAAGGAGAAATTGTATGCCAAGTTCTCCAAATGTGATTTCTGGATTAGTATCATGCAGTTTCTTGGGCACATGATTGACAGTCAAGGAATTCATGTTGACCCCGCCAAGATTGAAGCAGTTAAGAATTAGGCATCTCCTACCACACCTACAAAAGTACGCCAATTCTTAGGACTCGCCGCTACTATTAGAGATTTATCAAAGATTTTTCGAAGATCGCAAAGTCTTTGACTTAATTAACCCAGAAAAACAAGAAGTATATCTGGGGAGAAGACCAAGAGTCAGCTTTCCAATTGCTAAAACAGAAACTTTATGAAGCTCCAATCTTAGCATTACCAGAAGGAAACAAGGACTTTGTCGTTTACTGTGATGCATCCCATCAAGGCCTGGGAGCAGTGTTAATGCAAAGAGAAAAAGTTATTGCATATGCATACCAACAACTCAAGCCTAATGAAGAGAACTATACCACACATGATCTCGAATTAGGAGCAGTAGTGTTCGCTCTTAAAATTTGGAGACACTATCTGTATGGCACAAAGTGTACTATGTTCACTGATCATAAAAGTCTTCAGCATATTCTTGATCAAAAAGAGTTGAACATGAGACAACGCCGTTGGTTATAATTGCTTGCATATTACGATTGTGAGATTCGCTACCATCCTGGAAAGGCAAATGTTGTAGCAGATGTCTTAAGCCAGAAGGAACGAATCAAACCACTCCGAGTCAGATCATTAGTCATGACCCTTCATCCAAAATTACCATCACAAATCCTCCAAGCCCAAAATGAAGCACTCAAAGAAGAAAACCTCAAAGCTGAGAACTAATGAGGAATGGACAAAGCATTTGAAATAAGTCTTGATGGAACTCATTGTATCAAGAATCAAAGTTAGTTACCACTCTTTGTTAATTTGTGAGACTTAATCATGCATGAATCTCATAAATTAAAGTATTCCATTCACCCAGGTTCTGACAAGATGTATCAGGATCTAAAGAAACTCTATTGGTGGCCTAACATGAAGGCAATCATCGCTGAATATGTTGGCAAATGTTTAACATGCTCTAGAGTTAAAGCTGAATGTCAGAAGCCATCCGGCTTACTGGTACAACCAGAGATTCCTATGTGGAAATGGGAGAGACTAACGATGGATTTCGTCACAAAATTACCCAAAACCTCAAACGGACATGACACAATCTAGGTCATTGTTGTTAGGAATTAAACACTTTAGAGTTAGTACTACTAAGCTAACAGTTAGTATTGCTAGAAGAAAACAGTTAGTACTGCTCAAGATTACAACTGCCAGTACTAAATCAGTCAGTTAATACTGCTAGAGTAAGTTAG
>BQNB010116465.1:0-19021 GCA_026074375.1 Tanacetum coccineum
TGTGATCACTTGGTGAAGTAAACCCGATATACCAAACTTAAAAATGAAGTGAAATCCCTCGAATTTGTTACTTAAGCTTGTACTGTTGTGATTGAAGAATGGTGCAAGATTAAATCTATAAGTACTCTATACCCCACCGAAAAAGTATAAGAAGTACAACACCTCTTGAAATTATCCACATCGACTTCTGCGTGTGACACTGAGTACTACAACATAACTCCTTTAAGTGATAGTTATCCAGGTCTGCAACCAACCACCCCTGACTGTTGGTAACTAGATAATTCAAGTCTTAATCATAAGCTATATACGTTCAAGCAAGTCATCAATCGATAGATTGGGTTTAAAGAAAAAAGGTAGCAAATAGAAGGAAGTCTCGATGATGAAATAAGTAGACGCCTTTATGAAATCCAACTTCAATCTCAAATAAGGGATACCAAATCAACTCTGTGATCACTTGTCATCGTAGTCCGAATCTCTAGCCGTTTGTCATTTATTGAATCTTTTCAGAATCGTTTTAGCGTTATGTATCATGTTTGTTGTGTTGTTGTTCGTAAATGTCGTTGAACTAAGGCAAATGGTATTTTGAATTGTCGTTAATGAATCCACATTTGTCTAGTCAACTTGTCGTGATAGCATATTTGTATTCTCGGCTCAATCCATCATACTCGTACTAATTATCAACTAACACCAGCAATACGGCCCAACAAATTTAATGATATACCAGCCCAAATCAATACTCGGCCTAGTATATGATCTATGTAGTTAGTCCTGGCCTACTATCATTCAAAGGATTAGACTAGCCTATCTCAATAACCACACCGGCCCATCATTTTGATATAACTCGGCTTATATAACAATTTTATACCAAGCCCAACATAGTTTAATTATAACACAAAGCCCAAACTATCACCATAGAATACTCGGCCCACTCCATTTTAATGAGGCCTGGCACATCCCTTATAGTTAGGGAAACCCTAATCAATTGGATATAAGAGTTAAATCTAACCCTAATCCCCATTTAGCACATAACATACGCAGTCACCTTTCAATCTATCCCTCTTCCTCCTCTTACATCGAGTGCATCAGATAACACCAATCCTTCCTTCTATCTTCTTCTAAGTACACGCATCATCAAGGATAATGAACATCACCATATGTCAACTATCCTTGAATCATCACAAACCTTGTATCGTTGTAGCTATCGAATCTTCAAGATCCATAAGGGTCTCTGGTAGGTTTTGTTTGGATGTATGATTTGTGTTCCAACAAAAAGAGGATAGATTATAACATACTTGTTATTGATCTATCTTCAGTATCAAAAATTGAGAGAAAGGGTTATACCTTTACACAGATCGATGATGATTGTTACTTTTGTGTTCTTGATCTTTTGAAGGTCTTTGATTTAATTGTAATACACGAAAGTGAAATTAAGATCTTTGTATTTGTTGTTTTGGTTCAAGTCATATTGTTTGAGAGGAAGATGTAGTTGATTGATGAAGGATGGGATTTGTGACGATGAGTTAGGATTAGTTAGATTGTTGGATTTGTAATTGTGATGTAACAAAGTTGTTTAGGATAGTGGATTTGTTGGTATGATATTGAGGCTGTTGATGTGAAGGGTGTTGTAATGATGGATGTTGTTACTGTCGATGTTGTTAAGATGTGGTGGGTTTAGTTTTATGTTGCAAGTCTCTGTTTGATTTACATCTTTTTTTCTTTCGACCTTGACTTGGACTCAGTTGAGTTTGACCGGGTCAACTCGGTAAATACCGAGTTGACTCGGTTTTGGTTGTGGTTTAGCAAAACACAACCAAGCAAAACGCAACAAGGTCTTGGGGGAAAAAACGCAACCTGTAAATTTTGTACTTTTGTACTTTTTTCTTTAAAAACCGAATCTGAGTTTTTTTTCTCTTTCATCAAAACGCAACTAAGAAAAATAAGCAAACCCAGATTTATTTGTAGCACAAAAGAATGATGACAGAAACATAAACAACATATAACTCAATTCCGTGGTTTATTCTTAGGAGAGGAAGAACACTTAATCCACGAAAAAGAAACTATTGAAAACAGTAAATGAACAGTAACCAACACATGAACAGTACGAACAGTAATGAACAGTCCGAGATGAACAGTAACAATAAACAAATGATACAATACACTCCTGCAGCTTTGATGCCAATTGTAGATTATAAATGACATACAAGAACAAGGATTAAAACTGATATGGAGGTTGGGTAAAATGAAATAGATGTGTAGCCATTTTATTAGAGAATGAAGGATAAATGAGATGGGAAGAGTGTATGTGTTGGAGAGAGAACACACACACACTTTTACAAATGTGAACTTCACCCCTTCATGGAAGTATGGAGGTGGTATTTATAGTCCTAGTGCCACATAACTATCGTAACTAGTCATTATTAGTCCCTATGTGACACGCTATAAATAAACTAATGTAATTCCGGATATGTCACCATATTTTAAGGCTAACAAAAGATTATGACAATCAATAAATTCAACAATACCTTTGTAATCGAGAAGCATGATCGTGTTGATGACTTCAAGAACTTTTACACTTCAATCGACACCTCCAGCGTATCAATTTTGGAATTTCTATAATGTTTATGAAGGGTTATGAGATGTTTATAAAGGTTCTTTTAACTTTTTAGATGAGTTTTCATTTGTGTGGTTTTTTTAAGAACCCTAAAAAACAAATTAGGGAAAACTGAATTGGGAGTGATGGGAGTGAAATTATGGGACTGAATTAGGTTTGATAAGTCAAGGATTAGAAAGACATACGTGGGTGGAGGAAGAGACAAAGAGTTCTCTCTTGACTGTTTTCGACTACTAGTTGTACTTGATAAACGTCTAACCTGATCACAGTCATGCAAAATAAAGAATCGATACTTCTGTTTCTGAAAATGTCCTCTGTTTTCTAGAAAGCAAAACAAATGAAGTAGATACAAAATTTTAATGGTTCATTGACACATTCTCTAGTCCATCAGTAAGTCAAACAAAAAAGTCACCCTAAAGTAATAACTTTTTAACTTAAATCAACAAACTAATTACAAATGATAACTTATGACATAATAACATGAAATCTAACAAAACATACGGTAAGCCAACTTTAGTATGCGTTCCCGACTTTCATGAATGTCTCATGTATTTATTCGTGACTTTTTTAGATGATGAAGTTCTTAGCCTTAGATTATAAGGTATACATATGCATATGCAGACCATAAGAACCTCACTGATCCCGCATTTCTAATT
This sequence comes from Tanacetum coccineum, assembly GCA_026074375.1. Lineage (NCBI taxonomy): Eukaryota > Viridiplantae > Streptophyta > Magnoliopsida > Asterales > Asteraceae > Tanacetum > Tanacetum coccineum. The sequence continues at coordinate 3,268 of BQNB010116465.1, forward strand.
ATGAGGTTCTATCTTCTAAACACCTACAACAAATCACCAGGTCACTCATGTAAATGAACTGAAATTACTAATTTATACTTGAGACAAATTAAACAATGGAAACAGAACATGAATCTCTTTTAATAACAATGTCTCTTATATCAGAGAGCATTATCTAACTATATTGATTTAATATCACATGATCACTTTCAAAATGCAAACCAAACAATCGAAGCACCTGTATAATGATCAAACTGAAAGCATTGGCTTTTTTCCTAGCAGAAATAGCTCTATAAGACGGTCAAAGTTTTGCAAATTGATGAAACAGAAATGAAAATCCATGTTACTTACCCTGACTAATTGATGAATCCCACCAAAAGTTGCACCATATGCAGTTGCACCTGGATATATCCCTCTTTCGGCACCAATTATGGAGGTCATAAACATGATAGATCCTCCTGTTTTTTTTATCCCTAATTCTCTTTGTAACAACTTTTAACAAATACCAAGGAGCCATAAAGTTTATTCTAACCGTCTTTTTGAACTCAGCTTTAGAAATTTGCAGTGATTCTTGAGTCTTTCCTGTTGTATGTAAACAAATGAATTAACACTATTCGTAACTATATGTAGTGTAAATGAACTTTAAAAAATTCTTAAAAGTAGCACTTTATCCTATGGCTCACCAATTGCATATATAAATGGGTAAACGGAGAAGGTGTCCCTAAAGTCTCAGCAAGACCATGGTTTAAACCTCGCTGGGTTAAAATGAAATCAGCTATAATAAGCAGTTTTTAGTCAAGTCGTTTTAAACAAAATGAAATAAGCTAGAATAAGCAATTTTTAATTGAATGCTTAAGATTGCTTATTTGCTTCAAAATAATGCTATAAGAAGATAAGCCCCTTAGATAACCTTTTACAAGATGCAGCGATCCAAACACCATTAGGTTTATGGCTAATAAGCTACTATAATAACTAATAATCAAATCTACTAATTCTCGTATGAAGTATAAAGGAGGTGTATGTTTAAGCTTATGAGTATCTTTGACTCGGCTTATGTTTTATATGCCTATTTTTTCTTGGCTTATTTTCCAAATTTGTTTAAGCTTATATACGGGCTTGTCTACTTATATGACTTCGGCTTATATTTCACGAGCCCCCACATTTTAGGCTTATTTTTAGCTTATTTTCTCATCTATGTACTTATTTTTCATCTTTAGGTCATAAGCTCATAAGCCACAAAATATATGCTTATAAATTATAAGCCGATATCATGTAAGCTTGGTAGATCATATATTAGCTTAAACAAACACCCCCATAGATCATAATTGTAGGCTTATGAGCTTATCTTATATTCATATGCTTAAATTTTCTGGCTCATTTTTGAGAATTTATATAAGCTAATTATATCATTAAAAATAAGATGGAAAATTTAGGCTTATGAAATAACCTCATAAGCTGAAATGAAATAACCTCATAAGCCCACATATAAGCTCAAACAAACACCCCAAAACACAAAACCAAAAGCAAAAAATAAAAAACATAGTAGTACCTTCAATCACCTTATTCTGCAGCTCTAATTCCCTTTGAAAATTCATCCACATCTTTTCCAGCTCCAATATTTGATGTCGTTTTGCTGACTTGAGATCTACGCCTGCAACACATGGAAGCATCTGTTTAATTTAGGTGTGGGTATGGTCTTCACTCGATTTAAGCCCCTCTCTTTTGTCTAACCCCATGTACTGTAAGCAGATTCCATTCAAGAAAACCAAAAACGAAAATCGTTGCGTATACCCATCTTCTTCCTCATGATGCTGAGTTGATCATCCCTCAAATATTTGTACAGATGAAGATGCATAAAAGATTATTTTGGTGAATCGAGATGTGAGAATTTTCTAAAGGACAAAGATGAATCTGGAATAAATTTTTGGGTGAGAGATTTGAGAGTGTGTGTGTTTTTGTCAGAGAAGAACACGTATGAATAATACGTGTATGAAAGAGAAGGGTGCGGGTTAAAAAAAGTATAATAAAAGTAATCGGGTCGGGCGGGTTTATTATTCAATGCATTTAATAGCACCTCGGGAGAATAATCCTTCGGTTTAATATAAAGGTATAATATAAACTTTAATCAGCTGGCGAGTTTAGTCCCTGGTTTTTATGAAGTATATTATATATTTTTAATGAAACTTCATACTTTTTGTACGTGTTGGTCCCCGTGACGAGTCATCATTACGGCGTAACCGCACCAACCGCGTTACATCGTAAACCTTCTGACGTGGCTTTCTATCTTGTAGCGTAAAAATATGTTACTACGTAATTAAATCCACACGTTACGCCATAACCCTTAGTCAGCATAATTATCTTCAGTAATAAATATTTTACAGCGTAACACCTGTAGGACGTTACGCTGTAATGCCTCGTCAGCACCAAATCTTCGTAATTAATAATTGATTACGACGTAACTCCTGCGGGACGTTACACCGTAATGTCTTCTAAGAGTAGCCCTTCATTGAATTTTAGTACCTCTACAAATAAATTAGTATTGAAACTATTTTTGCACGTATTTTGCCATTTTCCGTTCTAGTGCCTCTAATTACCTGAATTCGCAAAATAAATGAATTAAGTATCGAATTCATATAAAATTGATATAAAGCAAGGCAATAAACGTGGAAATTTGACATGAAAAAATATTAAATATTTAATGTTATCAAATATCTCCCCACTTGACTTTTACTTGCCCTCAAGTAGAACCTTTAAAATAATTCTCAAAAAGATATCTCCCTAGTTATCCAGGAAGATATGAACTTAAAAATTGCCTATGATAGAAAATTCTAAACCGAGCACCTTACGAAAAGGAAAAACAAATCACACTCATACTCTCACTAATCTATGTGTTTCATTTTTAGTGATCACTCAACTGCTCAGTCATGATGAGTATTATATCATAAGCTTGACAAGGATACTAATCTCCACCACTAGAGTCTAGATGCAACTGTTTAAAAAGGAAAATGAGTTGACACGACACAAAGGCTCACGGGGTGAATCATTCTCTAAACGCAATCTTTACCAAAAGCGTTACACCAAAAAGGGCGACCAAACCATACATACATATCCGTAACGACAGATGAGACATGTATGATTGCTCACTCCCTCATTCGGGCAAAACCAAGGGTTAAGATGGAGAATGATATAGGGTATGGATCTTCTAATCTTTCACCAAAAGTGTTACACCAACAAGGGTGACGAAACCACATATACACATCCATAACGATGGAATAGACATACATGATTGCATTCAATTCCCCCATTCGAGTAAAACCAAAGGTTAGTGATTAGGTACGGGTGCATATTAATTGGTGTTAAATAAAAACACAAAACAAATAGTTTCCTAAGTCCACAATCTCCCCATCACTGGTCGCATTCAAATCCCATAAGGTAAAAACGAGGGTCAAGAGTCAATGGGTCTTCATAATACACGATTTAACGCGTATGAAATATAGTGAATTGCCTTATAATCTCTATAACTTAGGCAAGAAAATCACATTAACTCGGCCTTCATCATCAATGAACAAAAATTATGTGCTAATTTTTTTTAAATTTGGGCCAAATTAGCACACAATTTCACCAAATACCTTATTTCTATCTCCTTTACCCCCACTTGAGGTGTACAATGCACTCATTGTACGTATAGAATTATAATAGAAAGGAGAGATAGAAATATCACGGGTTTATAAGACTACCCGTTTATAAAGACGAAATCATTGCCAGCTGGACAAGGCAAAAATACTGCCACAATACGACATAAGAGCTGATTTATAATGATGATAAGTTGTTACAAACTAATAAACACTTGCTTGCATCCTCTTTCTTCTATTTTTTTCTTTTATTCTTTTTTTTGCAAGACAAGGATACAATGAAATGAATCACGATACAGACACATATATACATGAACATCCCCCCACTTGAGATCAACTATCTTTAAAACCCGTCTTTTCTTCGAATACCCTCTATCATAATCCATGACTTTCACCAGTAAAACTAAAATTAACCAGCAACTCCTCGATCATGGACTAAGAAACTACAGGTAGGCTAAGCGATAAGTGTAATGGAACAACATATATTGGGTTACAAAATGAAAAGGAAGGCTCAGCAGGTTGTACTAGGGGTATCTTGCACTAAAGACGAGTGCAACAAAGGGTTTAACAGGGGGATTGACTAATCAGTATGAGAAGTCAATATACACAAACATAACATGGATAGGCTATTTGGGGTTAATCCTAAAATTTCCCTTTTATCACAGCTACACCGATTACACTAGGTGCAATGCTCATTATGATGGTCTCGAAAAGATATACCAGGCCAAGTTCTAAAGTTTACTATAGCCATCGGCACACTCATTTTTAATGATTTTATGTATAAGGGGAAAATGGAAAGGCTTATCCTCACACAATAAAAATATAAGGTAGGTGTGCTCAGTAAAGTTTTAACTAGTTAAGTAATGAAAAACATGTCAAATTTTTATTAAGGAAACATTTTTCAAAATAAACTAGAAAAATAAAGGCAAGTATAATCAAATGGGTGTTTATTTCTAATCCCTTTCCCCTACTTGAGTCAAACTTAAGTATATTAAATTGAAATAGAAAGGGTTAGAAATGGAACGAATTACTCCCTTTGATTTGCTCGGTATGATGAAGAGATAACATGCTCTAAGTCATGCTCCAAGTCTGCTTCCTCGAGCAACATCCATCATTACAGGCAACTACATCATCATCTAGTAAAGCATCCGACTAGACCGGTTTGAGATGCTTCCTTGCAGCTTGATAAGTATCCTAGCACCTCATCCTGTGCATTACCTGTGTAGCTGTAGGAAAGACTAATACCAAAAGCATAAACTTAGATAGAAAGCATCATAGCACAGAATATACAAAACTATACAAGACCTAACTCACTTTTGTATAAATCACGGTTACATTTAGCGTATGCAACAAGCCTTTTAAACCACTTGGTGCCCAAGTAGATGTGTGAAGTCTCGTGAGGGTTTCCACAGAACATACCCACAAAGTTCATTTACTTATACACGGTTTAGAAATGTTTAAAAACTTGATTTTTTAGATTTTCAAAAAGAGGTTACGGCGTAACCTTAGTGGCTACGCCATAATTAAGTGGTAATTTTGAAAATTTTAGTTTAGTTGTTACGACATAACCATGGAAAGGTTTATGCCGTAATTGATGTGGTTACGGCGTAACCTTAGGTGTTATGCCGTAACTGCTGCTACAACAGCTACATTTATCTCACAATTACGGGTCGAGCCGGTCTCGATTTTACCCTCCTTGTTGCTAAACCTGCAAAAACAAGTGAAAAACATACAAACCAACTAAAATGGAGAAATTGAAATGAGCTAAACTAAAGGATAGGTCAGGTTGTCTCCCGAGTAGCACTTTTCTTTTGAACCGAGTCTTTAAGTTAGACTCAAGCCTCTTTTACATGCTTATTTGGACATCTCCACACATGTCCAATCTACTTGTCATCTCCTCAACAAGTTCATAATTGCGTAACCTGCACACTAACAAACTTGTGCATTAAATGTGTAATAAAACTAAGCAAATAGAGGAGGAGCATACAATATTGGCAAATACTTGACTCATGAATAATACCAAATGAATAAAAACATTAAGGTTACAAGGCTCAATATTAAGACACAAGCGACATTAGAAAACATTTTAAAGGTTCAAGCAATGCCCAAACTATTTTTGGTGTCACCGATTTGGTAACCAAATATGCCGCAACAAGCACTACCAAGTCACGTCATAACCAAATTTGAAACGAAATTTTTTTATTTCACACAAAACACATTATGCTGTAACCTGATGAACTGGTTACGTCGTAATAGAACAAGTTACGTCATAATCAAAAGAATTACGCCGTAACAATACCCAAACAAACATGCAAACATTCAAAAATATGAGAAGAACAGAAGGACAAGCACTCACAAACACACAAACAAACACACATATATCAATTAAACAATCAAAAACTACAAAAACTGTTCCCCGGCAGCGGCGTAAAAAACGTGATGCGTAATTTCTTTTAAATAAAAACTACGTCAGGTTCTACATTTATAAAAACTTAACTACCTCGACAATTCCTACGCACTAAAGAGCAATGTACCCTATCGTGTATAGTGTAGTGATTGGTAAGTGTGGGTGTCGACCCAAAGAATGGTTTATGCCTCTACTTGTCTAATTAATTTTATTATTCTACCTAAGAAAGCAGGAAAGAAAACTTGTTTGAATACTTGAGATTATTGTGGAGTTGTTTTGGTGGTAAGCCTTGCTTGTCGAAAAGAGAAATGGTATTGTGGCAGACAACTAGGAAGGATGGACACATTTAATTATGATCATATGTGCAATGTTCTAATCGCAACCTTAGAAGGGGTCTTACATTCATTAGGTCCAATTTTGTATTTGAAACCTAACCTATATTTACGGAGTGGAATGGACTCACAAGGAGAATGAACCTATTCTCAGTCTACAATTATTAAGATTTCCTTTTACCTTACGAGATACGCTTAATTCTAATAGGTGGTCTCTATATTAGCTTGCACTCCTAGCCGAGTATTAATGTTAAGGGATCCTTGGTCGACCCACCAATGAAGATTGGTCCTTCAATTTGGAGAATAGAAATCACTTGGTGTCTGTAACACCCCCATATTTGACATATAGCAGCGAAAGCTAATTTGGGGTATTACTTCATGAATCATAGTCACAATAATAGAAAACGACTCAAAAGAGACGTTTTGGAAAATTTAGTTATCATTCATTATTCATCAGAGTTTTTACAAAAGAGGTCCCAAAATACATTTCAAAATATAAAGTTGAATGATAACAGGTTTAGATGTCCTCATGTCCAATGTCACTCCGTGCTATAGTTGCTCAATTATCTGAGATAAACATGCTAAAAGGATCAACACAAAGGCTGAGTGATATTCACAATGTTTGCAATGTAATAGTTGAATACAAGTCATCACAAGTGGTAATAATTACAACGAATACAATTATCATGGAAAACAATATTATTGCCCTAAGCTTATGCAACCAAACATTAACATCTGAAGTCAATTTAACAACTTGAAAGAACAACTGTCCTTAAGGAAAGGTAACTTGCCAAAGTTATCCTTTGTTCTTAAATATAGTGCGTTTGGTTACCCCATGTATGGGTACACCAACGGGAGTCATCACCCCCAATAGATCTATTCACAATATTCACGTTCACTCGCAAGTAACTAATGGTTCATGATTAAGAAATATTGGCAGTGAAAGCAAACTTAGGCAATAATATATCAGGATAGCATACAATTAGAAAACACCTGTATTCATGGTTTATAGCATGTATCTCCCCACATGATTTAGAAAATATGTAAAGGTGGGACTATGAACTCACCTTATCAAGGTAGTTAATTGATTTGAAATTTAATTCAAATGAGAGTAAACAGCCTCGTCACGAAACCTGGGGGTAATATGTTAAGTCTTAGTTCGATTGTTGATATTACAAACTTTATTTCATAAAGTTTAACGGTTTTTGGTTTGATAACTAGTGAAAATATCGTATCACTGTTTGGGCTTTCATAATCCAGAGGTCATGTAGTAAACGTTTGAGCTAGGACACTTTAAATCGTAAATCCAACAACTCATCAAAACGTTTACTCAAATGAAATCCCCTCACATGAAACTCCCAAGTAACGTGATACATTATAGATTAAATGATAAGATTTTATTTTTTTAAGTTTCTTTAAAAGCTAGCGGATGATAAATTATGTTAAATATATAACATAATTGATTTTATAGTGTTTCGATCGACGAATGATAATGACAAATGTGTCGGCTTTTAATAAAATCGAGTCTTATAATATTTAAATATATTTTTATAATTATTATAAAAATATTACATTTTATAACCTTGAGAATATGAAAATGACAATATATACCCTTGATATATATATATATATTTACAAAATTAACCCTTTAATTATATTTAAAAAAAATTAAACGTTTAACTTTCAAGTATGACAAAACAACCCCTGAAGTTTAACTTTAGGATAATTACATTTTCAGCCCCTCTAGTTATATGTTTAAAAAATTTACAATATATACCCCTTTGCATGAAACCATTTGCGAATTAAGTCCAAAAACCATAATATTGATATTTTTGATTTAGAAATCAATTTTGCAGGTTATAGCTTATTACTATAAGCTAAAATAAGTAACTTTTACGAGTTTATAGCTTATGAAAAAAGCTTGTGAGCTTAAAGTTCCAAAACGGGTTCGTTTGGTTTAAAAAGATTAACCCGATGGGTTTAAGGTTTTAAGATTAGTTTTTAAGCTTATAGAAATGATAAGTTAGCTTATTATAATAGCTTAATAAATCAGTTTATAGCTTTTAGCTTGATAAGTACACGAAAATGGCATATTAAGGTTTTCGGGTGTGAATTAGGGTTTGGTTTGGTTTAGGAAAACCAAATGAATGATTTAGCTTGATCAAAGGATTAAAACAAAGTTCATACAAGATCTTAAGCACAACTAGAGCTTATTGAACGAGATTGAAGGCTTACTAGTACACGAAGTGATGAAAATGGGTCGAAATGGGAAAAAACAACTCGAAAACTTGAAGATGACTTCAAGAGACTTCTTTCTTCTTGTTTCTTGGCTTATACTTGTTGTATACTTTCTTTTTAGTCTTCTATGGCATGGCTAGGACATGATTTTAAGGTAGTTTGAAGTTTAGAGGTGAGTTTGAATGTGTATGTATGTTTCGGCTTATATAGGGCTCGAAAGGACCTGGAGGCCAAGTTTTCTTGGAGTAGAGACCAAGGTGAGTGGAGTAGGGACCAAGTAACAGTAGAGTGGTGACCAAAGAAGGCTAGGATGAGGTGTTGAGAGGTGTATAGAGGTGGTGATAGTTCAAAAATCAAAGGAGGTGGCTAGGTGGTTTTCTTGGAGCTCAAGGTGACTAGTAGGTGATTCATGGAGGTGCTTGGGTGCTAGGGTGGTGACAAGGTGCTGAAGGTGGCTAGCAAGTAGGTGCATCATGGTGGTGAAAGGTTGGTTGCTTGGTTTAAGTTTAGTTTAGAACTAGTTAGGGTGTTTTGGGTCGGCCTTTGAATGACGCCGTTGTATGGAGATGGTGACCGTGCTACCAAGAAATTCATCCAATCACTTGTGAAATGTTTCGCGTCCCCCAATGATACCAATAGTGATATTTTCCCCACTGGCCAGGATATTTCCCCTTTAAATCCCAAGAGTGGGGTTATAGCGGGAGTCATTCGGTTTTGGATCTCAAGCCGAAGCCGGTTGAAGCAGTGTTCATACAAGACTTCAAAAGCGGAACCTCCATCGACATACATGCGATGTATGGGGTGACCTCCAATCCCAGCTTCAATTACTATCAGGTTATCTCTTCTTTCTTCATTTTCTAGTGGTGGGAAAGAGATTTCCAGGTTTGTTGAAAAGCTCTGAGTGATTTTTTTGCTTTGTTACTCGTTGCCATGGTTGCACCATGAATATCGTTGGGACCTTCTCCTTCCCGGAGGTCTCTCCCTTCATAGCAGCTTTTGAGTGTTCTCCTTTACTGTTTCCCTACTTCAACTCCTTAATTAGATGTGCCAGTTTTCTAGATTTTAATGCCTCATCGATCTGTTTTTTCAAGTTGATGCACCCGTCTGTGATGTGGCCTTTGTCTTCGTGGAACTCATAGAATTTGTTTTTGTTTCAGTTCTCTGTTGAGACTGACATCGGTGGTAGTGCTTTAAATTTCACAGTATCCATTGCTAGAATTTCTTTTGGAGTTTTGATGAGAGGTGTGAGCTTGTCATTCCTTCTGCTCCACTTCTGTCGATTTTTGAATATTTTTTTTTTGTCAAAACTTGGTTTGTGGGTCGCTTCATGGCGTCTCTAGGACAGCGAACCCTTTTTTCTGGATTGGTTTGCCCGGCTTATTCTTCCTTCAGGGGAAGGCTGTGATTACACTCATAATCTCATCCACTGACTTTGGAATATTGTCGTTCAACCGTTTGATCAAGTCAGGGTTGGTGATGTCGTGCATGAATCCGGAGTTCTGGTGCTCCTTTCACGTGCATGCTTTCAGCTTTGAAGCGTTATATGAAAGCTTCTATTTACTCCTCTTTTCTTTGTTTTATGTGGTGAATCTCTACGGGGTCTTTGATGTATTTCTTTGTTATAAGAAGTTTGCAAAGAATGCTTTTCGTAGCTCTACATAGCTATCTATAAATTATGGTGGGAGTTCATCAAACCATAGTCTGACGGACCCTATCAGTGTAGAGTTGAACATGTGGCACCATGACCCATTATTGTACCTTAGCTGCGGTCTGGAAAATTTTGAGATGATCTTCCGAATCTCTGGTTCTGTCATATGTCTTGACGTTACTTAGCATTCATATCCTTTTGGGAAACTTGAAGTTGCGGATCCGCAGAGTGAACGAATTCGTTTCTTCACACAATCAAGGTTGGGATAGATCCTCCTCCTTAGTATTAGATTTTGGTTTCTTCGGCGTGGACTTCTAGTGGCCTCCTCTATCATTTTCACGTTTAGAAGGATATTCTTCTTCAACTGGTTATTTAGGTGGTATCTTGAGATTGAAGAGGTCGAATCCCTCCGGGGAACACACGAAACAAAGCTATGAACCGGGTAAATAGAAATGGAAAAGAGATGTTTCTAATATATCAAAATGAGAAGCTGCGGTTTGCTCGATCATTAGAGGCAAGAGTTGGTTGTAGTGCTTGTTACAAAACTCATGGAGTTTCTCATCTGGCATGAAACCAGGAGGGTCATCAGTTGTCTGCTTGCTTCTTTCTCCTGCTGTGTTCCGTACAACGGAATCAATAGGGGTAGGAGCACGTTCTGCTTGCTTCTTTTTCCTGCTGTGTTCTAACTTGTTAGTACAAAAAATGTGGTGTAGTTAATTAAAAGGAACGACTCCCTTGAAATGTGAATTCCAAGCTAGCCGCGTAGGGGATTTATACTAAGTGAAAGTAAATGATGATTTCCTACTAAGAATAAAGTAAACCGTTAGCCTTACCGCGGGAGGGGATCCGGTGATTGGACTCTAGCGTGAGAGTAAGTATTTGTCTCTAAGTAGTATGTGTGTAATTGGGTCGCGAAAATCATACCGTTGGGAGTGTTTGGTGAACTCCTTATATAGGCTAACGTCATTGTCGGTTGCATGGGTCACGAGATGGGATGCACCCTATTGAACGATGGGTAATAGGGTGGTTGTCGTGAGGTCAACGTCGTTGACTACGTCACCCTTTGTAGTATAGTGTCTTGGGTCAGCATACTTATTGTTTGTTATCCGTATTTTGGACGTTGACGTTCTCCTTTCGATTCTCCATGTAATATTCTTTACTGTGTTTGGTTGGGTCACGGGTTTCCCTTGTTGGGAAGTGACTCGCAGTCGTGGTTGGAATATAGTCCTCGCGGATGTGGCCTAGCGTTAGTCATGGGACGTCGCTGAGCCTTTGCGGATGCGGCCCAGAGTTAGCCCTGGGCCGTCCTCAAGTGCTTTGCGGATTATTGGGCTTGAGTCCGTTGTGGATAGTTCAGCCCGGACTCGAAAGTTCGGGTGACTACTATACGTCATCATGAACGAAGGCAGCTTTTCTGTTTAATTAATAACCAACTCCATTTATGAATTCAAAGATATTGATTTGTAAAGAGCTTCTTTGGATTTTGTTTCAGATTATTAGATAATTCGCTTTGAACTTCCTGACCTTCGATCCTTCCAATGACGTATCATTTTATTCAATGACTGAGAGTTACATAGAGTTCATTCTGATCGGCGATTACATGTGCTCCCTAGCTCTTTCTCTATAAAAAACATGTGCTCCAGAATCCATTTATGAACTGAAATCCGGAATTGCTTTTATTCGTTTTTCATCCCATTCCAACATGTATATACTCCTTCCTAAACTACGTGCTATGTTGACACTAGCTTAACCATATCAGTGCTTTCATAAAATATATAAATGCGCAACTCGTCCTCTTCCTTATGTAAATCAACCTCAATAGGCATTGACAAGACAACGAATACTGCTTTTGGGAGCACTATACACGAAATTTCAGTCTCCACCAGCCTAACAGAAATATAAACTATGCCAGGGAAGAAGGAAACCTTCTCATAACCCCCTACTTATAATAGCTCGTATAATTGTTCTATACTTGTCAATTGTAACCATGGTTCTAAAAGGCACGTCATGGCGCCGCTAAGGCCTCACAAAGGCGCGAGGCGTGACCTCCACGCTACGCAATAGACCAAGGCGTAGGCTTAAGGCGCGGACGTGAGATGAGAAGTGAAAAAACGTGATAAGGCGCAATAAGGCATGATGCATGGAGGCTTTTTTGAATTCAATTTCGATAAAAATCGTTTTTATATAGAAATAAAAAATATTACATGCAAAGATAATTTATTGACTTTATTCTTTATGTATGACACTTTTGTAAACTCAGTATATTTGAAATGTGAGATATAAATATATAAATATATAAATATTTTCATATTTTATGTCGCTTTAAGTCACGCTTTTAACAACGTCATGACTCCTAAGACGTGAGGCTTGGCCATGCCGCCACGCCACGCCTTACGCTATTTGTAACCATATTAAAATGCGCTTTGATTCTATCTAATTCCCTTGTTCCTTGTGTTGTGTGAGTAATGACTAGTGAAAAGTACCTAAAATAGTACGAAAACTTTAATCTAACTTATTATTGAGCTTGCACTCAACAAAGCTTTGTTCGTGTAAAAAAAAATCACACTGTTTAAACATTACATAAGTTAACATTATTGAAATAAATAAACAAATATTAGCTACATCACCATAGAAAGTTAAAAACAGACTAACAACATTAACAAGGTGTAGAAGACATCAGATCTTCTTGCTGTTTCATGACCACTCGAAAGAAAAAGAAACCTACAGCATGTCCCAGTACAGCTGCCAGAAACACCCCAACATTAAACGACATTAACGCTAACATCACCATGAACCCAAGTCCCACACGTATCGTATACACAAACGTTTGAGCCAATCCTGATGCTGCTCCATTAGATTTCATCATAACACGATTGCAATAACCAAGGAATTCGCCAATGAGAGCCAGAAAAAACACCAACAAAAGGGCCAACATATACATATCCGCATTATTAGGCCCAGGCCATCCTGTAAAAAGGATTAACGCGTCTTTCCCCCAATAGAAAGTCATATGCATCATCATTTTCTTTCGACGTGGCATTCCCATTGGTGCGTTTCCGCCATTCATCATCGGTGGCATAGACATGACTAGTCTATATAACAAGTCTTGTATATATTGCTGTATTAATTTATCGTGATGCTCTTGATATTTAAATACTATTACAGTGAATGTAGTACGATGTTGTATTTTTACATATTTTGATAGTACGATGTTGGTTTTTTTGCATGTAGTACATGGGATACAATTTAAGGATTTGGTCGTTAGGGCCGAAGTTACCTCGATTAGTTACCTTAAATATGTCCCTGTATAAAAGGGCATGCACAGAAGTTAACAAAACGCCTCCATGTTCTTTGAGTTACTTGCAGAAGACCCCCTATATATGATTTATCTTGCAACCATGTACATGTCGTTTTGAAAGACATATAGATTATATTTTTTATAATGAAAATTTAAAAAATCTATGTCCCAAGTGAGACTTGAACCCGGCGTTAACCCTCTCGGGAGGCATAAACCGTAAGTTATAGTTGGTTCTTTCAAGTTTACTCTTTAATTATGTTATTGTTACAAAAGAATTAGAAAATGATTTCAACATAACACCAAGCTTCTTGATTAACCATGTGTCCTGTCAATTAACATGACAAAATGAAATTAACCAAAGCCTCCAATGAATCATGCGAAGAACCACCATTTTCTAATGCTCTTTTGACCATTTCCTTCATATCATTCGCTCTAAGTCTCATTTTCTCCCCTTCTTCATCCACTATAACTTTTCGTATCATTTTTTCGATCTCCCCTCTTTCGAGACACTCCAACTCAACCCCGATTTTCCACACATAACTAATGTAACGTGTGTTCACCCCTTGGTCTGCAATAAAAGGTTGGCATAGCATAGGAACCCCTTCTGAGATACTCTCCAGTGTTGAATTCCAACCACAATGACTCCAAAATCCACCCACCGCAATGTGTGCCAACACATCCTTTTGGGGTGCCCATTTCACAATTAAGCCTCGTTCTTTTGTTTCCTCGATGAATCCCTCTGGCAAACACTCGAGCCAATCTGAGTCACAAACTGAACCCGGTCTAACAGCCCATAGAAAGCGCTGGTTACTTTTGGCTAGACCCCATGCCATCTCGACTAGTACTTTTGGATCCAATGTGGCGACGGTTCCAAAGCTTATGTAGATAACAGATTGTGGAGCTTGTTTATCGAGCCAAGGTATACAATTGGTGTCCACTTTGAGAAAATTACTAGGTAGGTTTGGTGTTATTTTGTGCAAAGGTCCGACTGCAAAGACCGGAACCTGATAGTGCTCTCTGATTTGTGTTAACGGTTCAGGTTCGAGAGAATCGAGGGTGTTCCAGATAACGGCTGAGGGACGTGCCTGTTGCTCAAATATTGCAACAAATTGTCTCAACTCTTCTATAGGCGTTTTAGAAAAGGGCAGGTCTTTGTACCTGAGAGGATAAAGATTTGGCACCATCTCCTACATCACAAAATCTGTATAACAAGTGTGAGTTACCATTAGCTGACTTCATCCTGGCTACAGGTATAAGTTTTAGACCATTTGTTTATGAGGTGTGACAATTCGGTTCGGGTTCGGGTTGATAGGTTGGCGGGTCAGAAAACTTTAACCCGAACCTGACCCATTTAAATAATCACGTCAGCTATGTAACCTAAACCTGACCCATTTAACCCATATATATACTTGGTTTGCGGGTTAAATAGGTTACACGGGTTGAATAGGTTAAACGGGTTTCGGGTTGACCCATTTAACGCGTTTTATATACAAACGTTGGCACATTACACGGGTTAAACGGGTTTGTGGGTCGACCCGTTTAACCCATTTAACCCGTATGATAAAATATAAATAATTTTCAACTTAAGAAAAAAAATCTTAAACGGGTTGGCGGGTCGACCCGTTTAATTTATTCCCAACCTGAACCTAACCTAACCTGTTTAATAAACAGGTTAGATGGGTCAACCCAAACCTCACCCGAATCTATTTAGACTCAACTCGAGTCTGAAATTGTCACCCCTAGTTTATACGTCAATAAGCTAACGTTACGGGATTTAGATTTTATCAATTCATGTTAGACATTAATGGTTTTACTTAGGAATATCTCAATAAGTTCAGATCACTTGTTTATCACCTCCAAAACTTACTATATCTGAAAACAAATACATATACCAATTATAGTTTTCTATAATCATGTGCACATGTGTCTTTCCGAGCTGGATTTTAGCCTGTACGAGATGCTCTTGTGCACAAGGCCCTCTATAATTTAACTGTTCTTTTCAAGCTGTGTTTTTGTTAAGGCTAGTCATTACGGGCCGGACGACCGACTCGGTCGCCGTCGGTCGTCGTCGGTCGACCCGTAGCGACTAGTCGGTCGCCTCGTCGGTCGCCGGAGACCGAATTCAATTTACGTCGCAAGGACGACCGTTGTCGTGTGCAGAAAATGTTACAAAAAATCTGCCAAAAGTTGATTTAAAATATAAAAAAAACTTTTTAATTT